>WSFP011397166.1:0-27121 GCA_009831015.1 Picea engelmannii | reverse complement strand
TGGTAATGCCATAATGAATTACCATGAAATTGATATGTTCTTATATAAAATGATATTATATTGGAAATAATTTTTCTCTTGTTGTTTATGTTTCAGGTAGGTTATCCTACGTATTCTAGGAAGGTTACCACATAAAAGAAAGACTTGAAAGGACTCAGAGGGAGTCAGTGATCAAGAAGAAGCAAGGTTTCTTGACACCTTGTAGGACACATAGGGACAGCAAGAGATAGAAGCTTGGTTCGAGGATTCTCTCGGTTAAAAGGAGTTGATGGCATAATTTGAAAATATGGAAATTGTAGGCCTTCAAGCCAAGTTGTAGGACTTCGATCCAAGTTGTAGGCCTTTGTGATGAGTTGTAGGCCTTTGTGTTGAGTTGTAGGCCTTTTTGTCGAGTTGTATGCCTTTGTGTCAAGTTATAGGCCTTCGATCTGAGTTGTATGCCACTATGTCAAGTTGTAGGACTTTTAACCAAGTTGTAGGCCTTCGTGTCGAGTTGTAGGCCTTGGTGCTAAGTTGTGGGCCTTTTTGCCGAGTTGTAGGCTTCGTGTTGAGTTGTGGGCCTTGTACTGAGTTGTAGGCTTCATGTCAAGTTGTAGGATTTATTCTAAGTTGTAGGATACTCCAGTGAGATTGTCTGGTATGTCTATTTGTTGCTACACCAGTGATATAGTTGGGTACACTAGTGGCATAGTCGAGAACCTGTATGGTTGTGATGGTGTTCCTTGTAATATGATCTGTGTGATTATGAGATAGCTTGTGTAGATCTGGTGACATTATCGGTCTACAAAATCATGTAGGTATTTCCCATGCCATGTGAGATGGATGGATAATTATGATACTCATGACATGGGTGTAGCCATGGGTGAGCACGTCATGCGGGTGTAGCCCATGACGATGATGGTGACACACACTATGATGTGTAGCTATAGTGTTCTCTAGCAGGTTGTGGCCCCTAGACAATATTGATAGGTCCACATAGGTGTATCCATGTGTGACGTAATGATTCTACCGGTAGCATGGTCTGCGTAACCATGACGAGAGGATCATGACATAGCGAGCAAGGCTATGGAGACCAAAGGGGAACTTCATGGTTAAATACCTCCCTATCTAAGAGGGAGTGTTTATGTCTTGGTAGTTGTGGGAGGTACTAAACTCCATGGATAAACCTTTGATTAGAATATAATATTTTGGAATCAAGAGAAAACTTAAATATATGTGTGAAAACCTTGGAAGACAAGTCAGCTCAGAGGAATAAGTAATATTGAACTATTATATGCAGAAAAGGACAGGTTGGCTATGCTTGAAGAGACACATGTTCACATGGTCAGATTAATATAAATAGAAGGCAATTGAGCTCATTTGGTAACACACTCACACTCAATAAAGTGGTTTGCAAGTATATAGGAAGAGTGTAGTTGCAATGACTACAGCTGGGTACTGGTCTTGGTTTTTGGTTTGGGACTTTCTACTTGGTACGCTACCTTTGGAGAAAGGTGTGCTCTCTCTCTTGGTTATCCTTTGGGTCTAGTGTTTCTTCTGGAATAATTCTATCTGTCAAAGGTTATAGTGCTTGGGGTGGCTGCATGCCTATGGTTGGGTGACAATATTGTGATATTGTTTATGTTTAAACAAGCACAACATTCTAACAAAAATGTGTACTAAGATTTCTATTGGTCCCAAATCCTTTGAACAACCTTTCCATAAATTGGATGTAAACTTTATATCCCTATCTAAAACAATTTCCTTAGGAAATCCATGTATCCCAGAAAACTCTTTCATGTAGATCTCTGCAATATTTGTTGCATTGTGTGTAGTCTTCACTAAAATAAATTTTTCTTCCTTAGATAATTTATCCACCACCACCATGATGGAATCATGTCACTTCATTGTTCTGGGTAGCTTGGAAATAAAATCAATTGTAAGTACTTCCATCTTCCATTCTGGAATGGGAAATGGTTGTAACAACCATGTTGGATGTTTGTGTCCATCCTTCACCTTCTGGCACTCTAGACATCTGGCTATGTAATTTTCCACTTATTTCTTCATTCTGGGCCAAAAATATTGGTTTCTTACAACTGCAATCATTTTTTGATATCCTTGGTTCCCAGCATAAGGCACTTTTTGCATTTCCCTCATCACCGTATTTTTCAGATCATTGGAATTCAACACATATACTTTGCCTTTGTGCATGATAATTTCATCTTCTTTTAGCTCAAAGTCTTTAAATTTTTGTTGTAATGTTTGTTTTATTTGTAAATAGTGTTGATCTGAGTTTGTTGCTTCAATTATTTTATCTTTTATATTAATCTTGTACATGTTGATGGTTGCAACATCCATCTCATGTGCTCTCTTGTTGGGTGCATCAACCACTTGGTTCTCTTTCCTTTTGATGTTCTTAATCTCAAATTCATATTCACTAAGGAATTTCAACCACCTAGTTTGTCTGGCATTTAAAGTGGGTTATCCAAACAAATGTTTTAGACCATAGTGGTCTTTCCTTAGCTCAAATTTCCTCTCCGTGAGGAAATGTCTCTACATTTTTAGCGAATCAATAATGGCTTCTAACTCTAGATCATGGGTGGCATAATTCCTCTCATGCTCTTTTGATTTTTTGGACTCATAGAATACCACATGATCCTTTTGTGTGAGGAGTCCGCCAAGCCATTATTTGAATGCATCAATGCACACAACAAAATATTCATCCAGATATTCAATCTTCAATATTGGTACACTTGTCAATGTCTTTCAGCTACTAAAATATTTCTTCACATTTGGAATTGCATTCAAATTTCACTCCCTTCTTTTGAAAACAGGTGATTGGGTTGGAAATATTTGAAAATACTTTTATGAATCTTCAGTAATACCATGCAAGACCCATGAATGATCTGACCTCCGTAACATTTCTTGGTGCTATCCATCCTCTAATGGCCTCTATCTTCTCAGGATCAACTATTTTTTATCCATATTTTATGAGAAGAACAAAATGAATACAGATTATTATCAAAATATGCTTAACACATAATAACATATATATAGTAAAATTGATTTCTATTCAATAAAGAAATAAGATGAAACTGTAAAATGCAGCGGAAAACAAGCTTGCAAGAATGGTGGTGACTTATCTCTGAGAAGAGATGTGAAGACTATGCTCATTTGTCATAAGATGATTACAATGAGGCTCTCAAGGCCTTTTTTCAATAAACATGAATGTCAAAAACCCTAGACATCCAAAAACCTAACCCTAGGAGATGAAGCGCCAAAAGTCATGTGGGCCCTGTTTGGGTAAGTTAGTACATCAACTTCCCGGGGTCGTAACTTTTGTATACGATCTTCGTTTTAGGTGCACTATATCCCGTTTGAAATATCTATCCAAGGAATACACATGTTGCTTGTGGAGAGCCCTAAAAACGTTTTTTAAGGCCTCAAAATGGTCCCGGAAGTCAGGGACCCAAAAACTAGGAAAAACCTGTTGAACTGGAAAACTGCCAAAATGAGCCAATTGGAAAAGGTGAGAGGTCACGAACATCCATATGGATCAATCCTCCCCCCTTAGGAAGAAATGGTCTCTATTGTGTTGACTTCCCCCATTAGATGGGGAAATTTTTGTTGAATTTGGCCCCAAGTGAGCCACTTGCCTTGGTGGAGGAGCTACCCTGCTTTGACAACTCGATAAAGATGGATCCTTTGTTGGCGAGTGCCCTGGACCTATTTGTTCACAATTTGATCACTGGATTCCTGTTGTATGAAGTTGGGGTTGATATATGTTGGTTTCAATTGTTCTTCTATCTCTGAGGTGTCCAATAATGGTGGGAAATAAGGTCGAAGGAGATCCACGTTGAACACTGGGTGCATGCCAAGGAAAGGAGGAATGTTGAGCTCAAAATCATTATCAACCATAGCCTTGGTGATGGTGTACAACTCATAACATAGTGGGTGAATCTTTCAATGGGGTCTGGTAAGGCATTCTTTCTGCAAATGCAACCAAACTTTGTCGCCCACCTAAAACTTATGTGGCACCCGGTGTTGATCATGGTGCTTCTTGTACTTGTCATTGGACTTTTGTAGAATATCTTGAACTAGTTGGTGGATGTTATGGATCCATTAAATGAAATAGGTGGCTCTATTATCTCAGTTGAAGTAGGAGATGAGTCATTCGAGGTGACCACAAGGGGTAGTGCAACATCTATGGGACCCAATGGTTGGAATCCAAACTCCACTTGAAAGAAGATGTGGCCAGTTGAGATATGCAGGGCTCAGTTGTAGCTATGCTAGACATAGGGAAGACTCTCATCCCATGTGCAAGGGTTCTTGGAATTATACATGCATAGGATATGCACGATCATTCGATTTATGACCTCAGTTTGGCCATCTATCTGGGGGTGGAAGGTCGTCGATTTGTTGAGCTTGGTGTCTAACAATGACCAGAGGCTCGACCATAATGTGATGAGAAATTTACTATCCCAATCTGAGATAATGGTTTGTGGGATTCCAAAATGTACCCAGACTCATTCAAATAAGATCTTGGCAATGACCTCTACTATGATGCTCTTCTTGTAGGCGGCCAGAATCACCATCTTAGAAAAGCGATCAACAACCACAAAAACACGGTCATTTACCCGCTTGGTGGACGGGAGGCCCGACATGTAGTCCATGGAGATGGATTACTATGTCTTGTCAAGAGTAGCTAGAGGGGTGTACAGGCCCTATTTCTTAGTGGTCAAATTGGAAATAGTGCAGGCAGTGTAGGACCTAATATACTTGTTGACCTCTTGTCGAAGTTTCGGCTAGTAAAAATATTTTTGCAGCAGTGCCACTATATTTTCGACACTGAAGTGTCTTGCCACCTAATTATAGTGGGGTTCCTAGATCATCTTCACTCACTCGCTTGATGGAATGCAGATATGGTCCAGGTGGCACAACAACCCATCCTAAATATGGAAATTAGCGACAGTTGTGTTTGAGCCCAACATTTGGTAGGTGGTGGTGAAGTCTAGGTCTATCTCATAGATTTGGGGCCATCCATAGGTCTCATGGCCAAAAGAGTGTAGCACCGTGGTGAGTTCCATGACTGGAGGTATACTGAGGAAATAAGTGACATGGTTGGTGCTTCATGTTTTATACTTGATTTTGAGGTGGAATTGTTACAAGCATGTGGACCACTTATGATGGTGGTCATTCTGCAATTTTCCTTGTGCCTGCATGAACTGTAGTGGCTTATAATCAGTGTGGATGACTGTCTCCTTCCCAAGAATGTAATGTCTCCATTGGTGACAGGCTTTCACAATGGAGTACATTTATTTTTTGTAAGTACGGTACTTGTGGACAACATCTGATAGTGTATCACTATGATAGGCCACGGGGTGGTCGTGCTAAGTGAGAACGACACCCAAAGAATAGTCTGAAACATCTATCTCTATCTCAAAGGGTTGTTGCAGGTATGGTAGTGAAAGTATCGGGGATAAGAGCAAGTGTTGTTTCAAATCATCGAACACTTTTTTTTGGGACCATCCCCACACAAATTTCTCCTTACCACCACCCCTGGTTACTTGGATGAGGGCCCATGCAATATGGGAGAATCCCAACATGAACCTGTGGTAGAAATTTTCAAGGCCTAAGAATATCCAAAGCTCAATGAGTGTGGTTGGGGTTGGCCATTCACGGTTGACTTGGATCTTGGTTGGATCCACTTGTACACCATGTTCATCAACGATGTAGCCTAGGTAATGGACCTTATCCATAATGAAGGAGCATTTTTCCAAGTTGGCGTAGAGCTTGTGCTGCTGCAGGGTGTGTAGAACCTATTGAATATGCTGCAAGTGTTCAGCCCAAGTCTATCTGTAAATGAGAATGTCATCCATATACACCACTACAAAATTATTGGCAAATAGTCATAGGATATCGTCCATAATCCGCATGAAAGTGGTTGGAGCATTTTTCAAGCCAGAGGGAATGACCAACCATTCAAAATTACCTTCCTTGGACTTGAAGGCGGTCTTCCATACATCTGTCTGTTCTATCGGGACCTAGTGGTAGCCAAATTTCATATCAATCTTACTGAAGTATTTGGCCCCCGTGAGTTGATCAAGGAGGTCGTCGATTTGGGGAATCGGGTACCATTTTCTAACTGTGATTTTATTCAGGTCCCGGTAATCATTGCAGAGTCACCAAGTTCCATCTTTCTTTTGTAGCATCATGATTAGGCTCATGCAAGGTGATGATATGGGATGGATGTGCCCCTTGTTGAGTCGTTCTTGGATCTGCAACTTGATCTCTTCATTCTCTAACAGAGAGCAGTGGTAGACTGTCCCATTAGGTAGCAGTGCACCAGGGTTCATATCGATGAGGTACTTGACCTAAGAGTGTAGAGGTACCTTTGTAGGTGAGGAGAAGATATCCGAGTATGCTTCCAAGACCTTATCCACTTTCTTTTGTTGTGTAGAGAGGTTGGATGCAGAGACCCTGGATGTGGCTGCGATCTTTCGCTCATTCTGAGAGAAAATCATAAAGAAGACAAACTTCCCCGTCTAAGAGATGAACTTCCCGCATTTATTGTTAGATATCAAGGAAATAACACTAGGTGGGACTGCCTCTGGTATCCTGTACAATTTGTTGATCAAAGTAATAATAACACTGTGAGGCCTAGACTAATATACAACATGGTGTTTCCATAAATATGGTTGGCCCAAAATAACATTACAAAATTCGAGAGGGGAAAAATCACACAATACCACATCTTTGAAGGGCTTGATGTCATATGATGCACGAAATTGTTGGTTGACGTGAATGTTGCTTCCTTGGTGGAGCCATTCGATGGTGTAGGGTTACAGGTGCGGTGTTGTCGGCAGGGAGAGTCTCTTGAAAACCTCCATTGAGATGAGGTTCCTTTGGCTACCACTATCAACGATGAAGTGAAGTGGGGTACCCCTCACCCACATATATGAATGAAAAAGGAACTCACCTTCCTATGTCTTGTCTGGTTTAGCAGGCTGGAGCTTCATGGTAGAAACGTTAGCACTTGGATCTGCATCAATGATCCATCTCCCCCTTTCTGGTTCTGACTCAGAGTTGGAACCTGCATCTGATTCAGAGGATTTCACCTTAGCCACCAATGACTGCTTTGAGCGACAATCAACAGTGTTATGTCGGGGGCTCTTATGGAAGACACACCACTTCTCGATATCTTTCTTTGTCTTTTTGGTGTTCTTATTTTCTTGTGGCCTATACTGGTTGTCTTGAGGCGGTCTGTATTTTCTCTATCCTTTGTTCTACAAGTTTGGGATGCCCTTTCCTAGATTTTTTTGTGAGGGGTTCCCAAGCCCAAATTGTCGCATCTTTTGTTTGAGCTTCTGCTCAATTTTGATGAGATATCGGTAGGTCACGCCCAAGGATGAGATTTCCATAAACTCCATTTCGGCCTAGATTTATCTATGCACACCACCACAATACTTGAGTACCAGATGTCACTCAGAATATTTGATACCCATCTTGGTGCACAAGGTATGGAAGATATTTGTGAACTCGGGCACTGCTTGGTCTCTTTCCTACCGCAGTGTGGTCCATTTTGTATGCAAGTCATCATAACTTCCAACATAGTAGTATTTTTCCTTAATACCATCATTGAAGGACTCCCAGGTGACAACAACTGTAAATAATGAGGGTTCCTCTATTTCCTTCTGCTCACAGAAATTTTCCCACCAATATTTGACACGGGGAATGACCTTGAGGAGCGCAAAAGTAATCTTTTCTCTATTCGAGAAGTTATGGACAGAGAAATACCCTTATAGAAGATTCAACCATTTTTCTATAGCATTTGTGTCTATATGACCTTCAAATATAGGAATATCGGATTTTATCTGTACCTTGAAGGGGGTGGCGCCTTCATTTGAGGAAGATGTGTCACCTGTTGATATTCGCTGAAGGATTTGTGCAAAACTATCCATCATCTCGTTCCTATGTTGCATGATGGATTCCTTGACCAACATTTTGAAGGGATCTCTTGTCCCTTTGTCTTTATTTTCTCTCACCATGAGAGGTCACTTGGGCGTGCAAGAGATTTAGTCCTCAACAGAAACAAGCTCGAGACCCAATTCTCTGTACCCTGACCTTGTTGGGGACATGCATTAAGAATGACAAGGAGAAGACCACTCTGATACCACTAATCTGGATTTTATGAGAAGAACAAAATGAATACATATTATTATCAAAATATGCTTAACACAGAACAACAAATATACAGTAAAATTTGTTTCTATTCAATAATGAAATAAGATGAAACTGTAAAATGCAGCGGAAAACAAGCTTGCTAGAATGGTGGTGGCTTATCTCTAAGGAGATATGTGACAGATGCACTCATTCACCAAAATATTATTACAATGAGGCTCTTAAGGAATTTTTTCAATAAACAAGAATTTCAAAAAACCTAGACATCTAAAAACCTAACCCTAGGAGATGAAATGCCAAAAGTCATGTGGGCCCTGTTTGGGTAAGTTAGTACATCAACTTCCTGGGGTCGTAACTGTTGCATACGATATCCGTTTTAGGTGCATGATAGCCTGTTGGAAAGGTATATCCAAGTACTACACAATTGTATTGTGGTGATCCCTAGATATGTTGAATGTGGTGATCCCTAGAAACGTTGTTTAGGGCCTCAAAATGACCCCGGAAGTCAGGGACCCGAAAACTAGGAAAAAACTGTCGTACTGGAAAACTGCCAAAATGAGCCAGTTGGAATAGGTGGGAGGACACCAACATCCATATGGATCAATTTCCTCATCTGCTGAAATAATATGAACCAATTAGTGAATCTTCTTTTGATAAAAGATGCACTTACTTAGTTTGACATACAACTTGTGCTCTCTTAAAACTTGCAACACCATTCTTAAATGTCGATCATGTTCATCTTCTGAATTATAATAGATGAGTATATCATATAGGAACACAATCAAAAACTTTTCTAGGTAATCCTTGAACACTCCATTCATTAGGAACATAAAAATGGATAGGGAATTAAATAGCCCAAATGGCACTACCGTAAATTCATAATGCATGTATCTTGTCCTGAATGTTGTCATGATGATATTTTCTTCCTTTATCCTCACTTAATGATGGATTGATCTCAAGTCAATCTTGGAAAATATTCTTGCACCTTTCAATTGATAAAAAAAATCATCAACCCTTGGCAAACAATCTTTGTTCTTTACAGTGACCTTATTCAACTATCTAAAATCAATACACAGCCTTAAGGTTCCATCTTTCTTCTTCACAAAAAGAATTGGGACACCCCAAGGTGACACACTTGGGAATATATACCCCTTCTTTAATAGCTCTTCAAGATACCTCTACAAATCTTTCAATTCTGGTATGTCCATCCTTTAAGGTGTCTTGGATACTGGGGTAGCTCCTAGAACCAAATCAATATAGAAATTGATGTCTCTCTTTGGTGGCAATCCTGAAATTTATTCAAAAACATCTTTAAAATCCCTCAAGACTGAATGGTATTCAATGTTTTCCACTTTATCTTTGGATGCCTCTTCCATATGGGCTACAAAAATCTGACATCCTTTCATGAAACTATTTTTCAACTGCATAGCTGAAATTTATCTAATAGCTACAACTCTTGGGATGCCTTGAACCTTGCCTTACTTATCTTCTTCATTAAGACATGTGATTGTCTTGTTGTAATAGTCTAGGATAACACAATGTTTTTCCAACCAATCCATTCCAATTATACAATAATATGAGCCAAATGGTATGATGTTCACATCTACCTTTGTGCTAAGTCCATTCATGTCTATTGGACAATCTTTATCTATCTCATTGATTTTCCTCTTATCCCCTATGGCTAACTAAACTAACCAAGATTTCTTATGCTTACTTCTTTGCAAGTGAAATATTTCAACAATTTTAGAGTTTATGTAACTATTTATAGCTCCATAATCAATTAAAATTTCTATGGGTTGGCTATCAATCTTACCTTCCACTTCAATCATGGGGGATTGATATTCTACTTGCTTGTTGTCCAAGGCTGCATAAATCTTTAGCATGTTTCCTCTCATGTATTCAATTGTTTTATCCTCCTGAATGTTTTGGATAGTCCTCACCATTTCTCAATTGTGAAGGCAGTCCCTATATAAGTGATTTCCCTCATATCCCCAACATTTTATAGGTTGTTGCCTTGGCCTCTTCTCAAATGAATCTATAGTCTTGTTCTCATTTTGGGTTAATTTACTTTATTGATTTGCTTGGGGGTTGTTCTTGAAAAATTGTGGATTAAAACCTTTCTAACTGTGATCCCTCTTTCCTTTCATCTTTTCATTCCAAGCTTTTTGGAAAATTGGCCTTCTTCTAATCTGCTCATAAATATGCCTTTCTCTCCTTATGGCTTCCTCCAAATTCTCGGGGTTATCATATTGTATATTTTCACTATAGAATAAAGGTAACCCACTCAAAAACCTTTAGATTTTGAACTTCTCATCCTTTTTGAAGTTCACATACTTCAACAATTCAAAGAACCTTTTTTCATATTCATCCATTTTCATGCTTCCCAATTTGAGTTAAAAGAACTATTTCATCTTCCTTTCATAGTAATGCTTGGAAAAATATTTCTCTTGGAAATATCCTTTGAACTACCTCCATGAGGTATTTTTCTCATCAAGGTGCTTGGCTTGCTTAAGTTGATCCCACCACATGGATGCCTTTTCTTGCAAGTGGTAGGTTGCAATTCTAGCTTCTACCTAGGCACATGAGTTGTCATTGTTTCTATATGTTTTCTATTTAACTAGGAACACACGAGCATTTTATCTTATCAACCGGGGTTTCCAATATTCTAGTGAGATCTCTTGCACTATATGTGTAGGCTTCAAAGTCTTAACTTGTACTAGTTTCCTAATATGCTCCTAAGAAAAGGAAATTAAGTCTTTAATCTACAAATCGAAATGACATTACAGAAAGGAAACACACCATTAAGTTATATCCTACTTTATACATAAGTTTTGTAAAACTAGGTTGCATTCAGTTATTGAATCCTCGGGATTGAACCTTCCTACAACAGTGCTCCATTTTGGTATATTTGGGATACAAATTAATTTGAATTGAAAATTGCAATACGGGAAATAAAACACGCCACTTACGGAAAAGTAAACACACTTAAGTTATCATCAATGATAGTGATATTTCAAGTAGTCCCTAGCTCCATGAGGTAATTCATAATGCTACCATGCTCTATTTGACTATTTCTATTATCATTTATCATCATGCATAAATATACACTTCTCATTTGATCACAAGTTAACAAGTAAATGTAGAAAATAACATAATAAATAATTTAAGCTACATGAATTAAAAAGAACATGTAACCTATGGAAATAATCTACAACTCCATAGCCTGTAAATGAAATAGAACAACAACAAAGAAAAACTACATGCTAAAATAAACAAAATTTATATAGGTCACAAACAACTATATGCATATCCACAACTCATGTTCTCTAGAGTGGGCCCCCTCTAGAGAGCAGGGAGTTGAGATTATAACAATGCTAACAAATAGAAATCAACATTCACACATTCAATAGATAACCAATGAAGAATGCAGAGGTCTAGGCGCTCTTCCTTTTATTCTTGAAACTCCAATTCTCTTACATCATCTTTTGAATAGTATTCCCATGTCGAGATCACCCCTTTTTGGGAGAAATATTATACATATATATGAATGGGTCGAATCCCCATGTAAAATAACCCAATAAAAAAATAAATTGATTGTCTAAACATAGAAAAAACTAAAATCATGTGCCCAACTCGATCCAAGGCATGAAAGGGATCGATCTGCATTCATGTGGACGACGTGGGTAAGGAGAAACTTTTCCAAAACAACAATGATACTTTCAGGTGCATACAAGATACCCAAACAATGAATGGGATGCAAGATCCCCATCCAAATATGCTCCAGATGATGTTGGATAACTAGCTTGGACAATTCGTTGTCATTGATGTCAACCCTTGGAGAGTGATCTTGGAGATTGATTTTAACCCTTAGAGATTGATGTCAACCCTTGGAGAGGTCCAAATATGTTGGACAGCTGATTGAAATTTGTATGATCGATATTGATGGTGAGTTAGTTGGGTACATTTGATGTAGTCTACAAGTATCCCCAGAGGTGTGGTTATGAGACCCGAAGTTGATTAAGGAATATGGACATGAAGGAAAGTGAAATTAAAATTAATACACTCATAGATGGATAGTCTTTGTCATGCAGTTTCCGGTGATATGTGGTACTCCATGTGGTTCCTCACGGTTAGGGAGATATAGAATTGTAAAGTTGGAAGCCCTAAAGAGTGGTCAAGAAGCCCCTGGTTGGTTACAAGTCTTAGTCAAAGGGTAAAGTGGTTAAAACAAGAAATCCCTAAAGTAAGGAGAGATGTTAATATGAGAAGGTATATAAACACCTCAAGGAGTCTCTCATATGTACACTCACAGTCATTCATTGATTATCTATCTTGTGATCTAGTGATATTTTTCTAAGGTTGTGTTGAACTTTTTCTGAGGTAGCAAAGGAAGGTCAAAGGAGAAAGTATTGGGCTTGCAACAACCATAGTTTCTAAGGTATCCATGAATTCTAGGTCAACAGGGTGCAGATATACGCAGGTTGTAGTGGAGGAAAGAATGGATATCTGGGGGTTGTAGAAGAGCAAGTCGCGTATATGTAAAAGGACTTGTGAAAGGTTGTGAAGGGATGTCGGTACCAGGTTGCTAAGGACTATGGAAAAGTTACAGGTCAGTTTATAGTATAGAAAGTTAGCTTCAAGATCATAGGTAAGTCTTAAGGGTTATGGTGTTATGGTACATGCATGGTGATGATAGTATGTGATATGGTACATCTAGGTGATGTTATGGTACATTGATTAGAAGCATTATTGTCTATCTTGGTTTCTGGTTTGGTTACATGTTATGGTGCATAGTTGAGCCTTGTTATTGTTGGAGAAATTACTATTTTCGACACACTAGTTCAGTGGGAGTTAACTAACTAGTTATATTTTAGACTTTCTATGTTTACCATCACTATTATGCATGCATGCATTCCTAAGGAAGGATAACTACTTTATTGTTTTTCTTAATTATGGAATGTTCTTGCCTATAAATGAGTCTATTCCACTCATTCATTGTATCAATCATATTGATCATTATCTATGTATCAATCATTAACTCATTGGAGTAGTGTAAATATATTTTCTCATTCTTCCATATTTAATCTCTCTTCCTTTCTTGATAAGCTTTGTTTGTACTTTCTTTAGCTAGATCTCCAGTGCATGTTTCGATGAAACATTGACAGGTATATTGTGTTATGAGGTTGCATCTTGGTAATATTGAGGAGCATGCTTGAGGCATGTGTTTAAGATTTTTGGTATATGACTTGAGGCACATCATTGGATGTATAGTACATGTTGGTTGAGGTATACTTGTTGAGATACATTTCTGGTACATTTCTTGGTTTATTGGCTTGGTACATGGTACAGTACAAGTGTTGATGTACATGGTTGGTACTTGGTATGGTGTTGATGTACATGGTTGATGGTTGAGGCATATGATATAGGTTATGGTGCATGATTGATGCCTAGTTTGGTATAGGTGTTGGTGCATGCTTGATGCACTTCGTGTGGTACAGGTTGTGGTACATGATTGATGTTTGGTATGGTACAAGTTGATGGTTTGGTACATAATTTGGTATATGGTTGAGACACATACCATGTGATGGTATGTTGTTGATCTTGGTACATGTCTGGTAGAGGCATGTGTTGGTGATATTGGACATCTAGTTGAGAGGTGTCCTTCGTGTATGATCCATGTGAGAGGATATGGTTGAGTATTGGTGATATTGATAGGTTGGATAGGTTGATTAGTGATAGATTGGATAAAATGACAGGTTGGATAGGTTGATTAGTGATAGGTTGGATACAATGATAGGTTTACAAGTTACAAGTTGATGTAACAATGGCAGTGGTAGTGACAGTGGTATTTATTGTGGTAGTGACAGTTGGTCTACATTTATATTTCAGAGCGGCGGGAAAGGGAAAGGAAATGGGGTTGTAGCCTCCTTCCAGTTAGTGCTGAAGAATTACGGAGTTGGAGCTTCCTTCAGGTTGGAGCCTAAGAATCATAGGGTTGTAGCCTCCTTCTAGTTGGATCCAGAGAATTCAGGGAGTTGTAGCTTCCTTCAGGTTGGATCCTAAGAATAGGGGGTTGTATCCTCCTTCTAGTTGCAGCTGGAGAATTTGGAAATTGGTGCTTCCTATGAATGAATTCTTGATATATATAAGAAAGAATTTTGTGGTTTTCTCCCATTTGGGTTTCCACATAAATACCAGTGTATTGTGTATTTGATGTGATGTTGTTTATGATTATATGTTCATGATGTATTGAATGAAATCATAGATGATACATTGATGATAAATTGTTGAACATTGTTGTTAAATTCAAAGAATATATATTTTGGTTAAAAGTGGTATAAATTGCTCATATTGATTCACCCTCCCTCTAAGTATTCCAACAGATGAGCCCCAAAATCCATGGAAGCAGTTATGTAATGAAGAAACAACTCCAATAACTCCCTGAAATAGAAAGATGAAGTAATGGTACCCATGAACCAAGAGATTCTCCACATGGTCAAATTTATTGTTCAATATCCTTCAAAATCAATGTTATAATGCCTGGAGCTTTTATTGTTAGCCTAAGGAAAGATCCTGCACTCCATACCATAGGTTAAGCATTGATCCAGGAGGATCTAGGAATGCTCACAGAGATCCATGAGGATCTGAAATGCTCACAGAGGACTAGAAGGAACTAGAAATGCTCAAAATTTGACTTTATCATATTCTCTAAAAAAAAAATACCATCAATGTGTAGAGCTCGATGATATCTTTCCAACGATGAAAAAATCGCCTCAAATGGAGTTTGTGTGCAAAATTTATGAGTGGTCAAAGTTCAAGTCAAATGGAAAAAGTCAAAGGTGACATGTGTCACCACTGTAAGGGTGACATGTGGCACATGACCATACAACCTACGGGTGATGTGGCACTCTCACATAGTGACACATGGAAAGCAGGTGATGTGGCATGATAGGTTGGTAGCTGACTGGGAAAGCTATACAACCCAAGTGGACCAATTCTGTGTCGACATGTGGCATGAATAAGTCAATGAGAAGCCACCACATGGCGACCTCCCATTGTCCATTAATGGTCATTGCTATGTAAAATTACAAGAGTTAACAGGGCTCGAACCTGTGACCTCCTATAATCTTAACAAAGCCTCCAACACCAATGTGCCAAACACATGTTACTTAACCTCATATGGTCTCATATTTATTTAAACTTGTTTAAAAGTTAAAATGGCAGTAAAAGGGTCGAGGGCCTAATCCCTTGACCATAGTTGTATGTCATGCAATGTAACTATGTGTTAAAGTGTGGGGGGTCTGATGTATCATATTCCATCGTGGATATGGTTTAAAATGATATACTATTAATATATTTCTTCTATAACTATGCCATAACCACCATATCCATTATAACCAAAATTCTATGTATATTATGGTCGATAGGGTTTGACCCCTCGACCTACTATAGAATAACCAAATGAATTTGCCAATCGCGCTAAGGATGTGAGTTGGTTATAAAACAACCTAACTATTACTTAAATCATGATCGAAAGTTTCATAGGATGGTTAAGGGCTCGTTCCCTATTTAATGGTGCATAAACCTAGGAAAAATCATTCATCAATGCAAAGAGTCATGTCTTGAAGTGTGTGTAATGTCCCCCACCTCTTGATGAATAGGTTATGATAGACTTAGTAGTCTAGTTTTCCCCACTAGACTATAATCTCATGCATCATGGGGAAAAATACAACCCAAAGCCATTACCTAAGCACAATGTTATAATATTAAGTTGACTTTGGGGGAAAAAGGTAACTGAAGGAAAGAAAAGAACATGTGTGGAAAAGATAGGAGTTAACCCTAGGGGTTAATTAACTCAACAAATAAATAGATCTGGAATATAAAATAAAGGAAGGGCACACTTCTCACTCACTTTGGATTATTATTACATTTTTCATTTGGGCTTTTGATCACAAAGGAGTTTTGAGGGTTTTGAGATTACAAACCCTAGAGATCAACTTGGTGGTGAAAGATCCCACCTATCTTGATCCAAGATTGGTCTCGAGGGTGTAATACTCCTCCCACATTATTCTACAGAAGTCACAGGTACCATCTATCAGCCAAATAAAGGAGCAATGTGCAACCTAGGGGGTTTGTAGCAAGGGGAACTCGCCATTGGAAGAAGAAGGGTTTGATTCAGGAAGTAAAGGAGGATTTCATGCATTTAGACTTCTGACTTTTCTCTGTAGGGATTCAAACATCATTTATAGCCTATTTTTGGAGAGGCTTACTTACCATATGATTTGTTATAGCTTGGCACCAGTTGGAGAGAAGGAGGGCACACTGCAGAACATGGTTTCATCTATTTAGAGGAGAAAATATTCATTATTCAGTTGGAAACTTCACCAGGGGTTTTTCCTTGCCTCGATCTACCCTTCCATCCAATTTCATATCATTTACAAGTTTCTAGAAGCGAGGCCTAAATATTGGGTCTCTTCAGTCATCTAAGAGAGAGAAACCTAGTTTGGGGTTTCAACTATAGGCGGAGAATATCTCTATCATTAAGCCTGAGACTTCAGGAGGGATTTTGTCTTGCCCTGATCTATTATTCCAACCAGTTTCAGAGTATTTGGAGGCCTCTAGTAGCAGGGCCAAAATATTGAGTATATTCAACCATCCAGAAGGGCACAACTCAGCTAGGGGGGGTTGGATATGATCCCTGGAAGAAAATTAATCAATATTGTTCTTTGCATCATCTTATTGTCTGGCCTTTGGAGGCTTATATATTCAGTCTTGATCATTTTGTAGTATCTATTGTTCCAGTTGGATATTCTTATTGGTCTTCTTCCATATCTACATATCTGTTGTATCAAGATCTCTATATTATCTATATAAAGGTCAGATCTGAGCTATTTCGTTCCATATTGGTGTTTCATGTTGTATCTTGTCTTTTCTTATGTTATATCTTTAGATCCATGTTTATATGATTTTATCTCATAAACATGAACCCTAATGTGCAACTTCATGAGTAAACCTGCAAGCATACAACTAAACAAACAATAAACAATGAATAGTTAGTGTTTCCAACAAAAAAATGTCTTGGGAACATTACAATTGTATCAAAGCATTGATCCTCCCAACCAGTGAGGATTAGCGCATGCATAAATTTAGTGGTATCTCTATGGGAAGATGTAGAAAGCAGATAGGTGAACCAAAGGCAGAAATGGAAGGTTCAGGTGAGGACAGTGAGCCACAAATTCTAGTAGGTTTTGCAAATGAGTTACAAGACTCCATAAATCATATAGAAAGTGCACTTGTGCACCATCTACAGGAGAACCAGGAAAAAATGCACATGGGATAGTTTGAAATGAGGGATACATTGGACAAAGTTAATTCCAGCCAAGAGAAGATTGTACAAATCCTATTACAGATGACCCATGCAGGAAAGGGGCCAAAAATCTATGCAAACAAAGAATCTAGTGGTTCCCATGGGGAGACTAGACCTCATCAGGAGCATATCTTTCACTACCACACTGAGGGGCGAAGTTTTTGAGGAGGGGATTCTAAGGGGATAACATATATTATAACTACCCCTAGACCCTACCTACCTACATTTTTGGATAACTAGCCACAACACAACCACCATGATGAGATTGAGGACAATTTTGAGCAATATGTCAGGGAATATGACTCAATGAGTAAAGGATTCAAAAGACAAGTCACACTGGACCAATATTGTGGGATCAAATTTAAGGGTAAGCCCAAAAAGTATCACCGAAAAAACTATGAATTGGAGCGTAGGGAAGGAAAGATGGAGATCCCATACTTTGATGGGTTTTCCAAGGTGACTACATAAGATTGGGTGCAGAAGCTTGATACCTACTCACAACTTAACCCAATGAGAGAGATGGATGCCATCAAGTTTTCCACCATTTAATTGGATGAAAAATCTCATGAATGGTGGTACCATGGGTTAACCAAATTGAGCCATAATCATATTATTGCTTACAAAGAGTTCACACAAAGGCTTATTGATAGGTTTGACCAGGGGGGTCGAGAACTACATTTTAGGTAACTCACCTAGCTCAGAAAGACAGGGTCACCAGAGGTATATATAGAGGAGTTTCAAAGGATATAATTTATGATGCAGGATGTGTCTCAAGCGAGACTAATGATGCTCTTCACAGAGGGGTTGATGGAACCCTTAAGGGGTTGGCTCAAGGATTTTAAGCCTACCAACTTACATGATTCTATATGGAAGACTGGGAACTTGGGATCAATAACAAAGAATAAATTTACCCCTAGAAATCCTCTAAAACCAGGGGGAAGAGACCAAATACCCCCCATGAACCAAGGAGGAAGAGACCAAAGGGGGTTTGACCGAGGAAGAGGTAGAATGGATGAAACTACTAGGAGGGAATTGAGAAGGAAGAGCCTTGAGATCCAACACAAAAATGCATGGGTAAAGGCAAGGCTCACTACATTGAAGTGATTTTTGATTATGATGAGGAGGAAGGTTTCGTCCATCTATAGAACATGGAGGAAGATCCCATAGAAAATGTAGATGAGGAGGATTCAGGTCATGGCCTTACAACATATGAGAAGGTAACAATAACATCAATCAGTGGGGTACCCAAATTCAACACCTTCAGGATGAGAGGAGTGCTACAGGGGAAAAAAGTTTCAGTTCTCATTGATGGAGGTGCTTCACACAACTTCATTGATTTATCCCTACTGCAAAGAAGACATATACCTATAGTTAAATTTGAAGGGTTTCGTGTGGAGGTAGCAGGGGGGCACACTATGCCTTGTGACAGGTATATTCCAGAAATGAAACTTACATTGGGCATGAATGATTTGGCACAATATTTCTATGTAATTGATCTTCCAAACACTAACATCATCCTTGGATTTCAATGGATTAGTATGTTGGGGCCAATCACTACCAACTACAAGACCATGGAGACGTCTTTCATGGAGGAAAATGGGAAAAAGGTGGTACTCATGGGTATGACATGAAACACACCTAGAGTGGTGACAACAAAGCACATGGAGGCCATATTCAGGAGGGAGGACATTTTGTATGCAGAAAAATATAGAATATCGGTTTGGGTGGATAAGAAGGGGGATACTCATTACTCTCTAGAGATTTAGAGAATCATTGACAGGCACATCAAGGTCTTTTAACCCATTCTACTAGGAGCACCACCAGATAGGGGGTTTGAGCACATCATAGAATCGGAAGAGGGAATGAAGCCTATCATCACCGCTCCTTACAGGAACCCAAAGAAGTATAAAGATGAGATTGAGAAGGAATTCAAAGAGTTTTTTATATATGGGCCACATTAGGCCAAGTTCCAATCCCTTTGCATCTTCAGTGGTGTTAGTTAAAAAGAAGGACGGAACCATGCGCATGTGCATTGATTACAGGGAATTGAATAAGAAGACGATCAAGAACCGATACCCCATCCCTAGGATTGATGAGCTATTGGATGAGCTTCATGAGGTTGTATACTTCACAAATATTGAATTGCGCTCTGGCTATCATCAGATAAAAATGAGGAAGAAATATGTACCCAAGACCGCTTTCAGATGTCACTATGGTCACTATGAGTTCTTGGTAATGCCCTTTGGGCTAACTAATGTGCCATCCACCTTCCAATATTGCATGAATCATGTCTTTAACAAGAAATTAAGGAAGTTCCTCTTGGTCTTCTTTGATGACTTGTTGATCTACAACAAAACATGGGAGGAGCATCTGCAACAGGTTGAATAGATTTTAGCCATTATGGAAAGACAATCTCTATATGCTAAAGAATCCAAATGTGAATTTGGAATGACAAAGGTACTCTATTTGGGACACATCATCGAGGTGAAAGGGGTACAGTTACACCAAGAGAAGATACATGCTATACTTGATTGGAAAACACCTAAGACACTTATCTAATTAAAAGGGTTTCTTGGCATCTATTGCTATTACAGGAGGTTTGTCAAACATTTCTCTCAACTTTGTGCACCTTTGACCAATTTGACTAGGAAGGGTGCATTCAAGTGGAGTCTAGAAGCACAATTGACTTTTGACAATATGAAGAAGGTAATGAGCACTTTTCTGGTATTGGCTCTACCAGATTTCGCACAACCCTTTACAGTGGAGTGTGATGCCTCAAGGGAGGGCATTGAAGTAGTTATTATGCAGAATAGGAACCATATTATCTATGAGAGAAAAAAACTAAGGGGTCCTAAGATTCTCTACATCATCTATGACAAAGAGATGTTAGCCATCATGCATGCATTGGCTAAGTTCAGGAAATACTTTGTTGGGAAAAAATCTATTTTGAGGACAGATCACAACAGCCTCAAGTACTTTTTGGATCAAAAGGAATTAAATGAGAGGCAACATAAATGGGTTAGCAAGATATAGGCTTATGACTTTGATATTGATTTTGTCAAAGGGAAAAATAATGTGGCGGTAGATGCCTTATCCAAAAGACCATCATTTTATGATATGACCGACTTTTCAGTTGACTGGAAGGCCCACCTTTTGGTGGAATACTCAAAAAATAGGTTTGCATGTGAATTGATGGATGGGCAGGTAAAAGATGACAACTTCAGAATTGTGGATGACATCATATATCACAAGGGTTGAATATTTTTTGTTCTTGAATCAACCTTTAAAACCAAAGAGCTACTAGCATGCCATGATTCACCAGTAGAATGACATCAGGGGTTTGTCAAGACATACAGGAAAATAAGGGAAATATTTTCTTGGAAGGGCATGAAGGAAGATGTGATGTGCCACATCAAGGAGTGCACCACTTGTCAGGTGAACAAGGATGAACACACTCATCCAACAAGATTACTGCAACAACTTCCCATTCCTGAGCACAAATGGGAAAGCATATTCATGGATTTCATCACTGGATTGCCCAAGGCCGAGGGCAAGGATTTCCTTTTTGTGGTGGTAGACAGATTAACCAAGTTTGCTCATGTTTTCGCTATTTCCATAGATTACAGTGCAACACATGTTGCACATTTGTTCTTTAGAGATATTTTCAGGTTGCATGGTTTACCCAAAACCATTGTGAGTGACAGGGATAGCATGTTCATGAGTACCTTTTGGCAGGAGCTATTAAGGTTGGTAGATATGGCCTTAACCCCTATTAATAGCTATCATCCTCGAACTGATGGCCAAATGAAGACAGTCATCAAGTGGGTTGAAGGATACCTTCGGAATTATGTGTCAGGGAAGAAGAAGGCATGGGTTAAGTGGCTTCATTTGGGGGAATTTTTCTACAACACCACCCATCATATGTCTATTGGTATGTCACCATTCAGAGCCTTATACAGTTATGATCCCCTATCCTTTGTGGAGATTGTCTTTGGTGATAGTAGGGCTCCCATGGTTAAGGATTGGATTCAATAGAGTCAAGATATACTCAAAGAACTTAAAGACCACCTGCAAAGGGCATGGAATCAACAAAAGGTACATGCATACAAGCAAAGGATGGAGTGCACATTTGAGGTTGGTGATTGGGTTTACTTGAGGATTCAACCATACAAACATGCATCCATTAAGAGGAGTGGCGTAGAAAATCTCCAACCTTGATTCTTTGGACCATACAAGGTTAACAAAAAGGTAGGGGTCGTGGCATATGATATTGATCTACCATGGGGAAGAAAAATATACAATGTCTTTCATGTGTCATGCTTAAAGAGAGTCATAGGTAAACACATATTTCCTATTGAGGAACTGCCACCCTTGGATGAAGAGGGGCAATTGATATTGATTCCAGAAGAAATATTAGAATTAAGGGAGAAGAGGTTAAGGAAGAGGAGCATCAAGGAATACTTGTTCAGGTGGAAGAATTTACCCATAGAGGATGCCACTTGGGAAGGTGAGCAGATTCTTTAGGAGACAGGTTCAGAATTGCTTGTGGGAAAGCAATTTCTAGCAAGGGAGACTGTAATGTCCCCCACCTCTTGATGAAGAGGTTATGAGAGACTCAGTAGTCTAGTTGTCCCCACTAGACTATAGTATCATGCATCATGGGTACAAAGACAACCTAAAGCCATTACCTAAGAAAAACGTTATAATATTAAGTTGACTTTGGGGGAAAAAGGTAACTGGAGGAAAGAAAAGAACATGTGTGGAAAATATAGGAGTTAACCTTAGGGGTTAACTAACTCAATAGAGAAATAGATCTGGAGTATAAATTAAAGGAAGGGTGAACTTCTCACTCACTCTGGATTATTATTACATTTTGCATTTGGGCTCTTGAGCACAAAGGATTTTTTAGGGTTTTGAGATTACAAACCCTAGAGATCAACTCAGTGGTGAAAGATCCCACCTATATTGATCCAAGATTAGTCTTGGTGGTGCAATAATCCTCCCACACCATTCTACATAAGTTATAGGTACCATATATCATCCAAATAAAGGAACAATGTGCAACTTAGGGGGTTTCCAGTAAGGGGGGCACACCATTGGAAGAAGGGTTTGATCCAGGAAGTAGAAGAGGATTTGGGGCATTTAGACTTCTGGGTTTTCTCTGTAGGGCTTCAGCCAAAATTTATAGCCTATTTTGGGAGAGGCTTACTTTCCATATGATTTGTTAGAGCTTGGAACAAGTTGGAGAGAAGGAGGGTGCACTACAGAACAGGGTTTCATCTGTTTGGAAGAGAATATCTTCATTATTCAGCTGGAGACTTCACTAGGGAATTTTCCTTGCCCCAATCTGCCCTTCCAACCAGTTTCATATCATTTGGAGGTTCCTATAAGTGAGACCAAAATATTGGGTCTCTTCACTCATCTAGGAGGGCGCAACCCAGTTTGGGGTTTTGACTATAGGAGGAGAAGATCTCTATCATTCAACCTGAGACTTCAGGAGGTGTTTTTTCTTTCCCCGATCTATTATTCCAACTAGTTTCAGAGTATTTGGAGGCCTCTAGAAGCATGACCAAAATATTGAGTATATTCATCCATCCAGAAGGGCGCAACTAAGCCAGGGGAGTTTGGATATTATACCTGGAAGGAAATAAATCAATCTTGTGCTTTGCATCAGCTATTGTCTAGCCTTTGGAGGCTTATATCTTCAGTCTTAAGAATTTTGTAGAAGCTATTATTCCAGTTGTATATTCTTATTGGTATTCTTCCAGATCTACGGATTTGTTGTATTAAGATCTATATATTATCTAAATAAAGGTCAGATCTGAGCTATTTGGTTCCATATTGGTGTTTCTTGTTGTATCTTGTCTTTTCTTATGTTATATCTTCAGATCCATGTCTACATGCTTTGATCTCATAAACATAAACCCTAATGCGCAACTTCATGAGAAAGCCTAAAATCATACAACTAAACAAACAATAAACAGTGAACAATTAGTGTTTCCAACAAAAAATATGGCTTGGGAACATTACAGTGTGTGCACAAAGGTACATAGGATTTAAGGATACATCATAAAGTGCATTGAGAGGTCCCTTGACAGAATTTCAAGAAGTTTATACTCATTTTTCTCGTTTTCTCACGAGGACTATGAATTTGAGGTTTTCTTTATGAGAATAGGTCATTTGTAAAATTCTTAGTCCAGATTTCCATTAATGAGTGCCATAGTTCATCGTTTGGCATGTAAAGAGGGTAAAATTGAGCTAGTTCAAAAATTGGTTGACTTTATAGTTAGATTTCTCAAAATTTCGCAAGGATTCTAATGGTGAACTCCTTATTTGAGTTTGAGCAATGGAATTAAAGAGAGTCCAATAAATTGGATTTTTAAGTCCATATTGTAATGTAATTTGGCATTTGGAGATGATGAAGAACACTATTACTATCTAAAGAGGATGTGAAAATGAAGTAATATATGTCATCAATATATGCGATTTGAGTTTTTTTATTTTATTCTTTGTTATCTCATTATTCTTCAAGTTATTCATTATTATTAATAAATTTTATGGATAAGTAAGACATCCACGTGATATTTTGTAAATAGACAGGTTGATCTTCCATTTCCTGAATCTGGTCGGATGTTTATGTGTATTTATGAACTAATTGACATCTAAGGATTGTCATGTTGAATTGGTATCAAAGTTTGTTGATATTTCAGATCAAGTTGGTATCATAACTCGTTTGGTATTTTCAGATCATGTGGTATCATAACTGGTTTTGAGGTTTATTTGCAATTGAATACTTACAAGGTCTAAGTCCAAGCGAGGTGAAGGCACGCTTGAAGAATTTAATCATGAGATTGAACTTGTATTTCAAAGGAAAGAAATGGAGCATGAAGATGTTATTTCTGAGGTTGATAAGGAGTTTTGAAAAACTGTCCTTGAGATGAAAACCATGGTAAAGGAATCCTGGGAAGACCTAGAAATACGAAGAGGAACTCCTCATCAAAATGAAGGTGGTCCATTGGGAACAATAGTTAAAGAAGAAGGAGAATCTGAAGAACCTCCAGAACCTCCTTCGTTCTCCTTATCATCATAATCTTATTCTGATGAAAGTGAACATTCTTCTCATACGAGGAAAAAGAATTCCAAGAAGTTTTCTCGTTGTCATGATTTTCCTTTATTAAAGCTAGATGTAAAGTTTAATTTGCCTACTTATGAGGGAGAGTTGAATGCATAGAAGTTGAATAATTGGGTCAAATAGATTGAATCGTATAGCAGGGTACAAAAATCATACAAGATACTTCAAGGATACAATTGGAAACTCTTTTCCTGAGCAACATAGCTTTGATATGGTGGGATAGTCAGAAACAAGTTGATCTTATTCAACATGGTAAAATCATTTCTTCATGGATTGAGTTTACTTCTTCATTAAGAAATAAATTTTATCCATTAGCTTATATGAAAACATCAATGATTGCTTGGCAACATTTAAGACAAGGAAAAGGGAAAAATGTCCAAGCTTATACACATGAATTTAAGAGGAAGGAATTGCCTTTGGGAAGTCCTTTACATACTCCTGAGACTCTTCTAAAGAGTATTGGTGGTATGCAATCATATTTTCATCATACTATATTGATGTTTAATCCTACTAATATTGATGAAGTATCAGTACAAGATACTCATCTTGAAGCGAGCAAAGGAAAACATGTTGTTGAAGATGTTTCAGAGGAGCCACATGAATTTGAGGAGTAGTGGAAGGAAAAAGGGAAGAGTAGGAAGACAAATACAATGAAGAAGGATGAAGAGAGGAATCCTACATGTTCTCACTATGAGAAGAAAGGACATGATGAGAAGCATTCTTGGAAGTTGCATCCAAAATTGAAGCCAAAGTGGGCTCATCCTAGAAAGGGTAAAAAGAAGACCGGGACCATAATGCAGGATCTTGGATCAAATTTTGAGGATCAAACTAAGGTTACAACTATGGGAATCAAAGGTAAATCTACTATTGCAAGTTTCAGTTTATGCATTTCTTCTACAAAGGATAATTTAATTCTTGATGGAAGGCAAAGAAAAGACATATTTCATTTACGAGTTATCTCAAAGCACACTAAGATTGATACACTTGTTGATAGTGTATAATAAGTGAATCTTATTTTAGAGTAAGTTGTTTAGAATTTGGGATTGGAAACTAGGCCTCATCCGAGATTGTATCCTTTGGGTTGGGTTTGTGATAATTCTCAAGTATAGGTAACTAAGCATTGCAAGTTACAGTTTGCAATCACATCCAGTTTTATTGATGAGGTAGAGTTAGATGTGGTTCCACTTGACATTTGTGGGATGGTTTTGGGAAGTCCATACTTGTATGACAAGAAGGCCATTTTCTATAGGGAACAGAATAAGTATCATATTTTCAAGGATGGGATTAAGTTCATTGTGAGAGCTCATCAAATCAAGACTAATTTGACAGTTGTCACTACAGGGCACGTGAACATGCTAGTTAATGTCAATATCCATGATCTAGATATACAACTTATGGTTGAAAGAAAAACAGGTCCTTTGGTTGATGTTGTTCATGTTAAGAAGGGAAAATACGTTGATGGTTCATTCTCTTTTGCATCTATATATTCAGTTTTTTTGTTCAGTTTATTACTAATCAGTGGAGTATGGTTAGCTACTGCAAAAATGAATGGTGGAGTTTGTGAATTTAAGGGAATGGTTAACTTGGTTACCAGTGTTGTTTCATTCTTCATTATCATTGTGATGAGTTTGTTGCTCATTATATATGAAAGAAGGATGGATGATACTGGACAAGTGAGGTGAAAGCATTCTCACTTGATTTTTGAATAGTCCATACTTTTGGAGGTCCAAAATTTCTTCAGTGGGGAGGTGTGATCCAGGAGGATCCATGAATGCTCACAAAGATCCAAGAGGATTCAAAACACTCACAGAGGAACGGAAGGACCCAGAAATGATCAAAAATTGAATTTCTCAAATGATCAAAAACACCATCAATGTGTAGAGCTCGGTTATAGCTTTTCAACAGTGCAAAAA
Organism: Picea engelmannii; assembly: GCA_009831015.1. Lineage (NCBI taxonomy): Eukaryota > Viridiplantae > Streptophyta > Pinopsida > Pinales > Pinaceae > Picea > Picea engelmannii. The sequence goes on along the minus strand of WSFP011397166.1, from coordinate 549 downwards.
TCATCTCAAATGGAGTTCGTATGAAAACATTATGAGTGGTCAAAATTCAAGTAAAATGAAAAAAGTCAAAGGTGACGTGTGTCACCACTGCAAGGGTGACATGTGTCACCACTACAAGGGTGACATGTATCACATGACCATATGACCTACAGGTGATGTGGCACTCTCACATAGTGACATATGGTAAGCAAGTAACGTGGCATGATAGGTTGGCAACTGACTAGGAAAGCTATACAACCCAACTGGACCAATTGTTCATCGACACATGGCATGAATAAGACAATGAGAGGCCACCATGTGGAGACCTCCCATTGTCCATTAATGGTCATAGTTATGTAAAATTATAGGAGTTAACAAGGCTTGAACCCACGACCTCCTATAATCTTAGCAAAGCCTCCACCACCAATGTGTCAAACACATGTTACTTAACCTTGTATGGTTTCATATTTATTTAAACTTGTTAAAATTTCAAATGGCAGTTAAACGGTCGAGGGCCTAAGCCCTTGAACCTAGTTGTATGCCTTGCAATGTAACTATGTGTTAAATCGT
>ML857247.1:35589-52207 GCA_009831015.1 Picea engelmannii | reverse complement strand
AAGGTCAGATCTTTGCGTGTGCTTCTACATCTTGAATATATTGTGATCTCCATGTGTTGATGAATCTTGTATACACTTAAAAACTCAATAAATTAGTAGTAGTTAGTGATTCCAAGAAAGAATTTGGCTTGGGATCATTACAAGCAGTGCCTCATTGACATTGCGACCAACAAACTTGCATTCAGGGAGACCCATTATCCATGGGAAGAGGAATAAGGTACGTGGATGGGTGGTTGATGCTAGAGTCTTGACCTCTAGCATTCTTCGAATTTAAAGTATGTTTTCAATGAGGAACAAGAGATGAGGAATTTCATGATTTTTCTACTTGGCTCAATGTTGTAAAGAGCTCAAGGATATCAAGAATGTAGAAACAAATATCTCATCCACTATTGTAACTCTAAAACTAGAAGAGAAAGACATCAATCCATTTCAAGAACTAAAAAACCAATTGTTGAAGTCGAGCTGGAGAAATAAATTATCAAGAGGATGCCAATGAGGAAAAAGAATCCACCAAGGGTTCTTATAATTTTTTTTCAAAATGTATCGAGGAGGGAATCAACATAATAGATTTAGAACAAGGAAGAAACAAAGGGTTTGAGATTCAACCATGGTGAAGGAAATCATGTGGATGAAATGATTGGGATGATGGATTTCAATCTTGGAAATGACATGCAAGGGAAAGCGATGGAATCCCTAGAAGAAATAGAAAAAGCTTGAAGGAATCAAATCCTTGACCAATTGGTTTTGTTTGATACACCGGGAAAGTTCCAAGTTATGTGTATTCATTATAAATATAAATAAAATTACGTCAAAGAGGAATTTAAATTTCATATTTCCCACTTGAGAGATGGGAGTTGAATGAAATTATAGGTAAAGTTGAGGGATGGATAGAATCCAAACAAGGTTGCAGGGTTTATTAATGACCATGGTGAGAATGTCTTGAGAGGAATATACAAGTCAAGGTTTCCATAGTGGGATGACTTCACACTAGTATGAAGAAAGATGGGTGAGGTAGACAATGCATTATGCAAAAGTGTCTCTTGAGCCTTGAGATGTTTGACCCAGAGGAGCGAGTGATAATGAGGAATAAGTACTCAGTGAATGCTTTCTTTGGCTGATTGTATTTGGAGCAAGGGATGATTATAAAGAAGTGGGTAGATTCTTCTTGCATCATTTTCTTGAGAATGCACTAGTAAGTTAAGCAATTTGTATAAGAAATTGTATTTAGAGTAGGAGGAATGTTGGAAATGAGATAGGTTGACATTCCATATCATCATGTGTTCGAGCATAGAATTGTAACTTTTTATGGAGTTACATTTTATCAGATGCATATCTCCATATGTATGTGAGATCTATTTAGGAATGTGTACCCCAGGTTTGATTGTTCATTAGTATAAAGTATATATGTATACCTAGATGATAGGGGGACATGTTTTATTCATGATACACAATTTATAAAATTTGAAGGAAGTAGGTGTTTATCCCAAGTTAAGTTTAAAGGGGGGAATGTTGAGTTAATCTTGGGTTTACTCTTAGTGGTTTGTGAACCCATAGGATTGGGTACCCCATAGTATTTTATTTGAGTATTCACATGGTTATCTACACTCCACACATGTCTTTAAATGGATTTGCATGTCCATGCATGTCCATTCATGTATCTGCATCTCTATCTCAAGGTTATGAATGTCTTTGCATTCTAAACTAATTCTCGTAAAGGAAATCGGGTTGTAATTGATTAAGGATATTTAATGGTTTGAGATGACCCATTGTAACTCGATCGTAGGAGATTCATGTGACCATTGTTGTCCTTGATTTTCCTGTTTCTCCAAGGTTAATAGACATATATTAGGTGTTGGTGTTCTTGGTTAAGGGTTTCCAAGGTAAACCTCTTATGTCTATTTATGTGCATTCTTTCTTCTTGCTATATTTATCTTTTTTTTTTAACACATTTCCTTTGAAACAAGCCAACATAAAGAAAAAAACTTACTCAAATCCATTTATGAGAAATACATTTTTTCCATACTACTTGCAGTTATGAAATGACACTCTTAGATAATAGGAAGACACTCCAAAGAAAAAATAGATCATGACGATTGATATTTATGTGGTGTGAGTTTTCTTCAGATGAAATCAAAATGTCGACAGTAGTATTTGTTATCTGACAACGTTTCAGATCCAAAATAGGATCCATCTTCAGGACACAAAGATAATGTTTAAGAAGAGAAGAGGCACATCTATAAATATTAATTATTAATTATTAAAAAGAGAGAAAAGAGAGAAACCTAGGAGGTTGGCTAAAGATAGAAAAAAAATATTAATTGAAAGGAGAAAGAACTAAAAGTAATAACTAATAATTAATAATACTTACTTAATAGTTATAACCTAATAGTTAGTTGTAAATACGTAGTTATAATAATAGTATTATTATTATTAAGGGTGATAATAGTAGTTTCACCATTGATTGGCCATCCTACCTCTCCTCCATATGTGTCACCAATCACATATCCTCCTCCCCCTCCCCCTCCTCCTCTTGTGTCATCATCCAGTGATCCTCCTCCTCCTCCTCCTCCTACACTTCGGTCGCAAGCTATTGATGTTGTGGACACTATCTTGAACTCCAATGATGCATAGTTTGATACCTATGGAAACACATATCAGAGTATACTTGTTTCATTGATTTTTGACATAGGTACTCATACATCGGCCTGTATGTCTGGTGGTAGAGGCATTGATTCATCTAGGTTTGGTGTTGGACCTAGCTAGTAGTGGTACTATTTGACATTTATATTCATTGTTTTATATATTCCTTAAGATGTATATATGACATGTATATTGATATGTATATCACTCATCTATATTTTTTTTTTCATATCCTGTGGATGTTATTTTTTCTTAATTTACAAAATGTATTATGAGTATGATAATGATTAATATAATTGGTGGGTTCTCTCTTTTAAAATTAAATTTAATACGTATCACTCATTCAAATTTATACTTGTCATATAATATTTAACTTTACTTTTATGAAATTGTTTAATTTGGATTGTGATTACAAAAACGTATAACCATTAATGAAATATAATGTTTAAATGTTCTTCTAGGTGAATTGTTGGTTGTATAGAAAGATACAATATGTTGATTAAACCTGGTTAGAGACAAAAATACATAAACATGATAGAGAAATGCTTGTGATCTGAATAATTATGTATTTTTCATATATTGTAATAATAATAGTATGATCCTCGGATTGGGTGACAGAGGGCACAGCATGGCAAGCACTGGGCGAAGGTACAAAGCATCATGGCATACCGCCACGTGATGGGCACGTGCCACAACCCACCACCTTACCCGATGCATAAATGGTCATAAATATGAAGCAAGGGCGCATTTATGCGACAATCCTCTCCCCTCTGTTGCGAATTCGTTTAAGTCAGTTCACTATGTCTGGAGCGCATTTCGTTATGGTGGCTGCAGGGCTCCTCCCTGAGTAGCACTGGCTCTTCTCTGTTCTCCTCCATTTGTGCGAAGTGGCCCCTTCTATTCTCCTCCATCACCTGCTCTTAGTTCCCCTAGCCAGCTGCAGTGAGCATTCAATGAATCTCCCCAGAGGCAGACCGAGGAGAGGCGCTCCCTGGAGGCCTCGACGGCCCTCGATCATGTGTCCCGACTCGACCTCCACTGAGTCCTCCCCGCACCAGCAAACTAAGTCTCCTCCCGTATCCTTGAAAGTTCTGCAATTCAATGCCATGGATGTCATTCCACGCACGCAAATCTCAACCTTGCGGCTCTCCCTAGATCCCCTAGCGTATCCCTCTAACCCCATGCCCATTCACGACCCCTTGGGTGACAGGGGCAGCGACCCCTCTCTTCGTGGTGAGTCCAGGAGGGAAGCTCCAAGTTTCTTTGAATCCTTTGATAAAGAGTGAGTAAAAGAAATCCTGTCTGTACTGCATGACCTGGTTTTCGAGCTAAGGCAAGAGGTAACGAATTTAAATTATCTCCTCTAGGCCACAAACGCAAAGGTGGTGAGCTTTCTCAGAATTATCTCGTCCCTGCACGAGGAACTTCTCTCTGAGTCTGATGAAACCAGTCCAATGGAGGACTCCAAGGCGGCTAAGGGTGAAGATCAACGCAGAGTGTCGAGTCCAGCAGGAGAAGAATGGAAGAAGGACATGCACAGGGAAGACACCAAGGGAGCTGAGTGCAATGAGGACGGTGGAAAACAGTGGGACGATGGGCTGACGTACATTGAGGAAGAGCCCTGGCTAGGAGACCTTCACGCCACGTGGTCCGACTACCAGCCAGGTGTTTAATCTTTTAGTATGTGTTAGTCTATAGATTTTCCAGGTCTTGGGTGAAAAACAATAGTAATACTCTTTTACCTTATGAATGGTTTGACTAGTGGTTTGGATAATCTAGCTGGACTGGTTTCCCCATGGATGGGGAATTCCAGTAACTGTAGCCTGGTCAGCTATGTATTTTTCTACTCTACTTCAGTTTTTGCAGGATCTGAATATAATTACTTATCTTATTTACAAAAAATCATAATATTATGATAAAATTATTCACTCATAATAATAATGTTACTAATTTTATTTTTATTATTCGAATATTACAAGACAAACTTATAATATAATTGTTTGGTAAAATCACAATTGTTATATTTTAATGTTTCCAAAAAATTTATTAACTTATATTATTCAACTATTGTAATATATTGAATTTATTTAATTAAATTTAAAATATTAAATATAAAGAATAAGAAAAAACTTTGATATATACCCTTTTGATAAAATGGTTTCACAAGTTCTTACTCTATTACTAACTTTATGAATCATCTATTAAAAAATTATGTAAGCACTAGTTGAATTTTCTATTGAAAATGTATGCTATGTGTTTTATTTCATTGATTTTATATTAAAATGTATGCAAATAATTTAGTTTTTTGTAAGTAAGAAGGTTTGTATTTCCTCCTATGAAAGTTTGTTATAAATATTTATTTTGTTCACTAAAGATAGAGACACCACACTGGGAAACTAAATTTCTCCCAATGGATTTATAATTCATTTTATTCCATATTTTCGTACTTAGTAAAAAACCAAAAATAATATATAGAAAATGGTTTTCTATAATTGCACTCGAGGGAACTGAGACCTAACGTAGAATTTCTTAAACTTAGACATATAAGAACTATAACATAAAACCTCGTAGCCATTAGAGAAAGTGACCTTTGGTATTGGGAGGGAGGAGAATTGGTGCATCTGCCACCCCTTGCAAGGTTGTGCGACCTACCAATATAGGATCGTTCAAACACTTGAGTCAGATTGACTTTTCGACTCCCTATTGGAACCCGACAAACTCTACCACTGGTCCTTTTTTCCTCCAAAGTGCAGGTCCTCTCAATCCCATGGCTCTCTTCTTAGCCCTTCAAAGAAAGTTTGTGATGGCACTCGCTCTCTGAGCTAGGCCCTTTCTATCACGCGACCTCGGGATATGTCCTCGGATCAATTATAGAAAATGCTTCGGGCTTCAAGCTTTGACTCTTTTCGCATCAAAAAAATCTTGCATTCTTGAATTCTCAATAGGTGAACTCAAACATGCGAGGATCAATGGTCCTTGTCCCTCCTTCTGATCGATGACTGCAATCCCTTTGGACTTCGGTCTTCGAGAGTTTCTTGATATCCTTCTTTATATCTTCTGGAGCACTATTCCTATGGATTGACGATTTTCTTCCAGGCAGCCCCTCCAGATCCAACCATCTCAATTCGAACCACTCTTCGTGACTTCGCGAAGATATTTGTTTTCTATTGGAAAACCTTCTGAAGCTCTAGCTCCCAGATCTCGCAATATTCTACCACCTGCCTCCTCCCATACAATGGATGATTTTATGGTTTTCAGGACTTCAACAAGTCCTCAACCTTCTTACACACTTAGTGTAATTTCTTCTTGAGACTTAGACTATTCTCAATCTTTTTCTGCACTCCTTGCAGAGTTCTACGCAAATTCTTCTGTGACTTTGCTCAGCTTGAAAACCTTCAAGGTTCCCAGTTCCTCTGCATCCTTCAACGGACTTTCTCGTGCCCTCCTGGAAACTTAGCACCCTTTCTCCTGAGCTTGTAAGATAAACTTACAGTATCCTTGACATACTCATTGCGCTCGACAAAGCCTTTCCACTGCTTCTCCCTTAACCCACCTAGAAGTCTTAAGGAATATCCTTTCCTTTGACAATGAACTCTTGCAAAGCCTTCCTTCTTTAGAGTGTTCATTAACCGTGGGATTCGCTTAAGGATTCCAATGCTTCCGAATGTGTTTCTCAAGTATGCTCTCGTACTTACTCTATGCCCTCCTAGCAGAGTGCTACAAAGTATTCAGTAACTCTGGATTTTGTTTCCTCCTACACATTATTTTGTCCAAGGTACACAACCACCTTGAAATTTCCTCCCGAGTCTCTGAATTATCCTTATGTTCCCTCTTGGAAGCTTCTCTTTTGACTCGACAAAGTTTAGATATGCACTCCTTGCATCAACTAACATAGTCTCAACTCTTTCTCACGCACTCCTTGCACTTAGACTTGAGAACGAGACTTAATCCAACACACTTACATATAGAATATTATATCTCTATCCCTGTAGATGATTTCAAACATACATCTAGACCTCAAATGCATACGAATGAAATTCATAACAAAACACCCATTACACAGAAATTGATAAACAAAAACAAAATGTTACTCTCTATTAATGGTGGAATTTCCATTACAAGATATGAGTCTCAACTACAATTGAGTCTCATCTCTCCCTCAACTATTTATCTTCTACTTGAAACACTATAAGAGTTGTATACAAGAGGGGCTCAACGAGCTTCCTTCCAAACTAAGCTAGATGTGTCTAATCACCTTTCAAAATGCTTGTTTAATGGGTGGATTACAATGATGGAAATCTGGTCTTAATCGGATGCAGATCCCTCCTATCATCAACCACTTAATGGCGACCTTATCTCTATCTTTTGAGAAGGAACAATTTTGACTCTTCCAACCTGTCAGCATTAATTTTCTTGATCACGCTTTAGATTTTTGAAGAAAAAATGAGAGGACGATGCCTCTCCCTTCTTTAAATGCGCACCACTCATGCTAATCAGCTGGCACATGATGAGGTAAAGCAATGCTCCTACATTATACTCCATGAATACAAAAAATAATGAGCTCTTGCTCATGATCTTCCCAATTCTGTTGAAACCCTCCTAGATCCCAAACTTTCTCTTGGAGTTGTTCTTTTGCTCCTCTTTTCTCTTGTTGTTGCACCTGCATCTTCCCTACTACTCGTGCAGGTTCCTTTCTTCCCAAATTCTCCTTGCCGAACGCTTCTTCTCCTAACCTCAACATCAACCTCTGTATCTCCTCTACGGCTTCTTTGAGTTGCTAGATTGGCTGGTTTGGCTTATGCAGTTTGTCCGGATGCAACACCTCATGTCGCTCCATGGGTTGGTTGTCCTAATCTCCCATGCTACTTCCATTCCTAATCTAGGTGGACATTGGTGGTCACCCACCTATTCCACCTGGAACCCCACCATTGTTTCCTTTATTTTTTCAGTTTCCCAAATTGTAGCACAATTTACTATTTTTGGCATTTTTTTGAGTCCTCAACTTCCAAAGATGTTTTGAGGCCCTAAACGACTTTTTTTGGGCATCAAACCACCGATGAATTTTAGTTCCTTCGAGACCATGATATTCATAGTTATCAATTATAGTCCTTGGATAGATATTTTTAACGATGTATCATATGTGTCAAACAAAGATATTATGCCAAAGTTAGGACCCCGGGGAATTGATGTATCAATTTACCCCGGTAGGGCCCATATTCTAGCATTGATCTCTTAGGGTTAGGTTTTTTGATGTTTAGGGTTTCCATTGTTTCTCAATAATATATAGGACTTCGAGCCTCATTGTAACAAAGAGTTCACAGGCATTTGGTCGCCACATCTCTTCTAAGAGATAAGCTACGACCTCCCTAGCTAGTTTATTTCTATTGTGTCTGTAAGAAAATTTCCATTATTTGATATTAATGAAATGAAGTGTGATTTCCACTGCATCTTTGTATTGGTGGTTATTTGTGTATTCTATTGCATTCCTGCATAAATTCGGATCAGTGGTAACATAACGTTCTTCACTTTCTCGATCATTCTTTGCATATCCCCAACGAGGTCGGAGTATAAGGATTTAGGGCTCGATCTGGTTGAACCTTTGCAAGATCAACCTCACAAACCCTAACGGCTACCCATGGGGGACAAAAAGAAAGACGAGGGAGCAGGAGATCCTATCAAAATATTTCTTGAAGAGGCCCTTGGAAATCCAAGGAACGTGATGATGGATAACTTCGCCTAGATCCTTCAATGATTTCCCACTGCGAGCGCATTTGCATCCAGTAGCCACTATGGAGGCACAACCCCTTTTAAGGTATAAGTAAACTTTGACATTCCCATATTTGATGGCCAAATAGATTCATCCACCATAGATAGATGGTTGAATCTCTAAGAAGGATATTTCTCAGTTCATGACTTTTCCGACCGGGAGAAGATTAATTTTTCACTTCTCAAAGTCATTCCCCATGTCAAGGACTGATGGAAAACCTACGGTGAGAAAAATGGTGAGGAGGAAACCTCTTTGTTCTCGGTCGTACCCACTTGGAATTCTTTCCAAGACGCCATCAAGGAAAAATATTATCCTATGGGGAGATATGAGTACAAGTACATACAATGGACTACACTGCGACATCAAAAGGGATCAAGATGTGCATGAGCTGACGAATCTATTCCATACACTGTGCACAAAGTTGGGTATCGAATATTCAAAGAAATATTTGGTGCTGAAGTACCGCAGTTGTCTACAGAGATACATTCTAGAGGAAATGGAGTTCCTCGATATCTCCTCGCTTGGTACAACATACCGGTATGCTGCCAAGATTGAGAAGAAATTCAAACAGAAGAAGCGAGACTTTGGATTTGTGAATCAAAAGCAAGAGAAAGTTGCCCCCAAACCACAGAACAAAGGACAAAGCCAAGGCATGGAGGCTCAAGACAACTTGCCAAATCCACAAGAAAATAACAACACCATGAAGTCGAAGAAGTGGTGTGATTTCCATAAGAGATCCACTCACAACACAAGTGAGTGTCAGGCCAAATAACCACTAGTGGCCAAGATGAGGGCTTCTGAATGAGATGCATGCTTTGACACTGAATCAAAACCCAAGAAGGGGAATCACAGAGGGAATAATATTATTGATGCGGAGCCCAACTCCACCATTTCCACCACAAATATCCAAAAGGAAGAACCAAAAGATCCAGAGTAGGAGGGGCATCTCTTCCACTCCTAGATGTGGGTAAAGGGTTCCCCACTATAGTTCATTACCGATAGTGGGAGCTAAAAGAACCCCATTTCAACAAAGGTCATGAAACGGTTTGGATTTCCGACCACAACACACCCAAAACCATACACCATCAAGTGTCTTTACCAAGGACAAGATCTCTGCATCATCCAACAGTGCCTCCTTCCCTACAACATCAATCCCTTCACTGATGAGGTATTATGTGACATTTCTCCTATTGATGTTTGTGATATATTATTAGGCCAACTATACCTGTGGAAGTAACATGTTGTGTATGAGTCCCGGCCTCGCGCCTTTATTGTTACCTTGGGAAATAATTTGTACAGGATACCAGAGGTTCCACTACCTATCACTATCTCTTTGGTTACTACAAAACAATGCAGTAAGCTCATTTCCAAAACTAGGAATTTTTTTTTCCTGATGATGTGCCCTCAGGGAAAGAAGAAGACTCTGGCTACGACCTCTAGACACAGCTCCTCCACACAACAACAACAAATGGACAAGGTCATGGAGGAGTACTGAGACATATTCACCTCACCCGCAGGGGTGCCTCTACACTATCAAGTCAAGCACCCCATCGATCTGACCCCAGGTGGGTCATTGCCCAATGGATCGATCTATCGGAGCTTCGTTCTGGAGAACGATGAAATCAAGAGGAAGACTCAGGAGCTGATGTAGAAAGGTCACATCTAGCCAAGTCTATCACTGTGTGGGAACCCGATCATGTTAGTGCAGAATAAGGATGGGACTTGGAGACTCTGTATTGACTATAGGATGTTGAACAAGATCATTGTCTGGAATAGGTACCCGATCCCACAAATTGATCACCAACTCAAAGGGGCGAAATATTTCATCAAGATCACCTTGAAGTCTGGGTATCACCACATACCAATCGAACCGTCCAATGTTTGGAAGACTTCCTTCAAATCCAAGGAGGGCCTTTTCGAATGACTTGTCATGCCTTTCGGGTTGACGAATGCTCCTACAACCTTCATGAGGTTGATGGATGACATCTTGCATCCATTCACCAACTCATTTGTAGTAGTGTACCTAGATGACATCGTGATCTTCAACGAGACTTGGGAAGAACACCTCCACCACATCTGATAGGTCCTCCAAACACTGCGGAAAAACAAGTTGTGTGCCAATTTTGAGAAGTGCACTTTTGGCATGACCCAGGTTCATTATCTCGGATACATTATTTATGAGCGTGGGGTGCATGTGGATCGAACCAAGATCCAATTCATCTGGAATTGGTTACACCTGCCACTCTAACAGAGATTCACAATTTTATGGGTCTTTCTAATTTCTATAGCAGGTTCGTGTTCGGATTCTCCCATATCACTTGGTTCTTGAGTCAAGTCACCAAGGGAGGAGAAAAATAAAATTCTTTTGGTCATAATCTCAGGCATTCGTAGAATTGAAACACTGCCTCTATTGTGCCCCAGTGCTCACATTACCATACTTACAACAACCATTTGAGATCGAGATAGATGCCTATGACTATGCTATTGTGGTTGATTTTACTCAACAGGGGCATCCAATGGCATATCATAGTGAAACACTGTCTAACATAGTCTGAAAGTATCCCACTTATGACAAATAAATGTATTCCATTTTGTAGGCTTGCCGACAATGGAAGCATTACGTTTTTGGGAAGGAAACGATCATCCACATAGACCAACGACCCCTATAGTTCATCCAGACATAAGAGAAGTTGTAGAACAATCTCCATAAGTGGTCCATATATATTCAACAGTTTCATTTGAACATAGTGTACAAGAAGGGAAACACCAATAATGTTTCCTCAACCAACCACCGATTGTGGAGATAACCACCGTGCTCAACTCTTCTAGGAACGAGACTTCTGATTGGCAGTGATCCAGATTTCGACCACACATACCAGACGCTCTAAGAGGGTAACCGAGTTCCAAATTTTCACCGCTAGGGTGCACCACTATGTCACCTAAGACACCTTTGTGTTCCTTCAAGCGAGTGTGCCAAGATGATCTAGGAAACAAACTATAGTCAGGTCACTCGGAATTTTAGGGTCGAGAAAACATTGAGAGATATTTCTATTGGCCAAACCTTCAACAGGATGTCGGGAAGTACATGAGATCTTGCACTGTCTGCGCCATTTCCAAACACCAATAATGTTGCCTCGACCAACCACTGATCGTGGAGATAACCACTGTGCTCAACTCTTGTGGGAACGAGACTTCTGATTGGCAGCTTCTCTACAAGAGCGATCCAGATTTCGGCCACACATACCAGACGCTCTGGGAGGGTAACCGAATTCAAAATTTTCACCACTAGGATGCACCACTATGTCATGTGAGACACCTTTGCGTTCCTTCAAGCGAGTGTGCCAAGATGATTTGGGAAACAAACTATAGTCGGGTCGCTGGGAATTTCAGGGTCGAGAAAACATTGAGAAATATTTCTATTGGCCAAACCTCCGACGGGATGTCGGGAAGTACATGAGATCTTGCACTGTCTGCGCCATTGCCAAACTGACCATCAAGCAACAAGGCCACTATACTTTCTTGCCTACCCCTAGTCAACCTTGGGAATCCATCTCCATGGATTATAGGTTGGGCCTTCCTTCTACTAAGCATGGAAACATATATGTTTTCGTGGTCGTTGACAGATTTTCGAAGATGGCCATTATGGCAGCCTGCAAGAAGAATATCACAACATAAGCCACTAGTAAACTATTCTTTGAACGAGTGTGGGTACACTTTGGGATCCCACAGTCTATCATCTCAAATTGGGATAGAAGGATCCTCAGCACACTCCTTGATCGGACTGCTCCAACACTCCTCTAGGAGACTGATGTGCTCCTTTAGCGGACTGTTCTCCAAGATCAGTGAAGATTCTTACCTCCGACGCTCTCATACCATGACAAAACTATAAACGAAACATAGAATACAAAAGAGACATATCTAGAATAGAAAAATGAAGAGTGCTCAAGCGAATCCTAAGGACTGGTACATCTGTCTAGAGAAATTGGCAGTATGCAGACATACTTTGTTGATGTTATAACTAACAAATGTTAGATTGGTTGGCCTAGGATAACCACCAAAGCAATAACAACCACCTTAAAAAAGACATGGTAAACTATATAGATCACTTCTAAACTTGCTCAAAATCTACTCTTTCATCTTAACATGGCTACGTCGTTATCGTCAAATGATGTTAAATTATATTTGGAACAGCTAGTTGTAATGTAAATCTTTCTTATTAAACTAGAAGGGTAACTGTTTTCCCGGTTTGAACATGACAAGTTTGTCCAACACGTATTTTTATTTTCGTCAAATATGTTATGTTAATAGTAATCCTATAAGCGATATATAGTTAATTTTCTTTTGAATAAATATGTCACGTTAATAATGATTCTTATTTAAGGCAAGCACAAACGTTCACATGCGATATTCACACTTTTGGAGACATCACTCTCTTAAAGAATGGCTTATTCAATGCGTGATAGAAAAGAAAAGGCGCAGCACTGAGCGATTAAATTTGGATTCTTTTCATCAATAAAACAATGTCAAAGTGGGAACAAACATTTGAACGATAAGCTTATTCAATGCGCGATACAAAAGAAGAGGCGCAGCTCTAAGCGATCAAATAGGATTTCTTTCCTCAATAAAACAATGTCAAAGTGGGAACAAACATTTCAGAGTATAGTTTTTCACTTGTCGCCTTTCTCTTCATCCATCGCAATCGCATCCATGTGCCTCTGTACGCTGTTGTGGCAGTTGGATGTTTTATACTTTATATGTTTGGTAGAGATCATGCGGCATCCTGAGATAACAATACTAACCACGCCAACTTCACGTTCAAATCTCATTGGCATGTAATAAATAACAAATGCCAAGTTTACATTCATATCTAATTCACATTTAATAAATAACATATTACTTAATATCACATCTGTTAAATATATTGTACCCTCAACAGTATGACCATACACTGCTAGCTGTACTGGACAGTTGTACTTTCTATTTTCGTCTTGCTTGAGCATATATAGCTCAACCATCTTACATTGTAACTATCTTCTGAGTATCTTCTGATTTCTGTACTTCTTTATACATTTCAATATACTGTTCTATTCTTTCTCTCTACATCTCTCTTTGCTTCACAATTTAACATGGTATCAGAGCTTCGGTAGTAAGCCTCTTCACACAGTTGGGAGAGCAACACGATCCTCACAGCGCAGAGCTTACACGCATCTTGAGAGAACACGACACAGATTTTTCACAAGGCTTGGAAAGCTGTCTGCAATACTCTTTAAAAATCGCCGTGAGAAGCTAGCAGAGGAAGAAGAGATCACAGAAGAAGAAACCTGCACAATTTTCTCAAAGAACCGTCAAAGATTGACGCAAAAGAGCTGCAGAACGAAAGAAGTTTAAAGAACTTGAAGATTTCGCTTCAATTCATTAAAGATTCAAGCAGAAGGCTGAATCGTTTAAAGATTTTTGAAAATAGCTCAAATCTATCAAAGATTGTAGCAGATCACGAAGAAACCGTGAAATTCTTTCAAATCTTTGAAAGATTCACGAATCTTTTCTTCCGCAGGAGAAAATTCCGTTAAATTCAGGATAGAACGCATCTCAGGCGCAAAGAACAGCCACTGAAGCCGTGAAATTCATCCTGCGAACAGTTCCAAGGTGGGAAACCAGTCCAGAAGGGACTAGGAGAGCGCGGAATAGGCAGAAGCATTTCAGTCGTCACATCTTGCACAGAGGCCCGACAGCCGTTGGATCAGTCAGAAAGTGCACGAGGTTTAACCCTCTAGAATGCACAGGAGTGATTTCGACTTATAAAGTCGTGAAATCCAATCAAGATACACGTGGAGAGATCCTATTCCATCGCAAAATCGGGAATCAGGAGTTGGACGAGCGAAAGAATCTGCTCTCCAAAAACTCTGATACGCGAAATCACGAAATCCCGAAATGATCACAGCTGTCTATTTCAGAGGACAGGTGGCAGCAGATCAACGCATCGTCATATCGGCATTTCGGATTTCAGGGTTATCAAAGACATTGCAATGAGACCTCGCAACTCGCAAAATCGCGATACGCGATATAGCGATAAAATCTTAGTCGTCCGCTTGTCCGAACACGTGGCAAACATCGTAGCGCCCGTCGGCATTTCGACATTCCAGGTTTCAAGTTGTCAAAGAAACTTGACATCTCAACTCGCGAAATCGCGATACACGATACCCTAATCAGATCTCAGCCGTCCATATCTACTGGACACGTGGTGGACATCGAGGGCACCGTCAGTGTATCAACATTCGGAGTTTCAAGTTGACAGCGATTTGGAGCATCGCAAGTCGCGATTTCCCGAGGTTAAATCAGGACCGTCCATCTCTCCCGAATGCGTGGCGCGAATCCGGCGACTCAGAAAAAGTCCCGAAGAGAAAAGCGCCAACGGCATATCAGAATTCCAGAAATCACGATCCTTGAGAATAAGTGATCGGGTTTCTTTCCAGTGAAATCCCTGATGCAAATCTGAGCCGTTCATCTTTGAAGGACACGTGGCAGAAATCGAATCTTTCAGGAAAAGTCCCGATAAGCGACTTCATCGGTTTTTTGGGATTCGACAAATCGAGGATCTAGGGGACGAGAACTCTGGAACATTTCAAATCGCGATATCCCGAGGAGAAATCAGGACCGTCCATCTGTTAGGACACGTGGAGGCGATCAAAGCTATTCGGGAAAATTCCCGACAAGAAAAGGTCATCAGCATTTCGGGATTCGAGAGACCAAGAGGTCGCACGTCTAAATCGTGAAATCACGAGGAAAGCACACGACCGTCCATCTGCTGGGACGCGTGGCAAAGATCAAAGCCATCGGGAAAAGTCCCGATAGGACAGTGCCATCGGAAAATCGGCGATCGCGGAACCGAGGAGACAGACAACCTCGACATCAAAAATCGCAAAATCTCGATTCTCGATATCCCGATACGATCTGGACCGTCTGATCTCTGCAGATCTGGACCGTTGAGAGGTCCAAAGGTGATTTTTTCGTGTTTCGGTGATTTGAAAGTCAAAGAACGGGAAAAGCCCGTAGCACCTTAACATTAAAGCGCATGGTCAGATTGCAAGGAGATCAAGGGCCATCTAAAGCCCAATAAGCTCCCATTGGCCATCGACGAATCGAAAATCTCTGAGATTGGAGGCAAATACAAATTTTTCCCTCTATTTTTTCAGCATTTTTTTTAAATGGCGTCGACCAACAATCTCGACCTGACTCAGGGTCCGATTCTTCTTGGTAAGAATTACGAATTCTTGTCTCTTTGAATGAGGTCGTTCTTGCAAGCACAAGAGTGCTGGGAACCAGTGGATCTTGGCTATGTGGAACCAGATCCAGCCGCCCTCATTGCCATGACAAATGCCCAGAGAATTGCTCAGGCAACTCTAAGGACCAAGGAAAACAAAGAAAAATTTTGCATACAGAACTCTATGGATGATTCGATATTCTTGAAAATCACAGGGGCTGGTACTTCCAAATAGGCTTGGGACATCCTCAAAATGTCTTACCAAGGAAATGACAGGGTAAAAACAATTAAACTGCAGTCCTTGTGGACACAATTTGAGACTCTCAGGATGACAGAGTCTAAAACAGTGGATCAGTTCATGACCATAGTCATGGGCATCGTGAACCAGATCAGACTCATTGGTGAAACAATCACTGATCAGAATAAAATTCTCAGAAGTCTTCCCAAGAAATTTGAAATGGTTGTCACAGCCATCCTTGAATCCAAGGATCTGTCAAGTTTTTCAACAGATGAACTAATTGGTTCTCTGGTGACACATGAGACAAGACTACATCTCACAGATGAGTCAATATCCAATGCATTCCAGACTCAATTCTCATTCAGAAGAGGGAAAGGCAGAGGAAGAAGTAGAGGAAGAGGGAACAATCAAGGTAACCCTCATACCACTGGAGGGAACAGACAAAAATATCCAAATCAGAATTTCCAAGGTCAAAGAAATCAACAACAATATCAACATCAGAATTTCCAGCCTCAAAGAGGCAGAGGGAGAAGGTCTAATGACAAAACTAGCATACAATGCTATTACTTCAAAAAGTATGGGCACTATGAATCTGAATGCAGGAAGAAGCAGGCAGATCAACTCTCAGGCATAGCACATGTGTCAAATCATATGGGAGACACCTCAAGAGGTATGTTTCTCTCATGCCACAAAACTGAACAACAACCTAAAG
>ML857247.1:0-27121 GCA_009831015.1 Picea engelmannii | reverse complement strand
TTTATATAGTATCTTATTCTGGCTATGGATCTAGTCATGGTTCCTAGATCGCTTGTTCCCACAATGAAAAACTATGGTCAATTGCTTTGAGCTGTGAGTGATCTTGAAATACAAAATCTTCAACCAAAATCCATTCTTACCTCTCTCAAAATTCGAGATATCCATATTCAAAATCAATGAATACATGCTGATTTGTTTTATTGAGATCTCAACAACTATGACCACACTAAACAACCCCACAAAAGAAAGATAATTCTACCTTGTTTTGTTAGGATCAATTGTTTCTTGCATGTAGACAACTCTCTAATTCTTGCACATCTTAGAAGCACTCTGTCTCTACAACACTTTGGAGGAAAACATGTGTGTTCAATCACAATATATCATCTAAAGTACTTCAACCATTATTGATCTGTAAAGTTCTGACATGTCATCACAATCAACCACTCTAATACCATATGAATCATAATCAAGAGGAGAATAGTCCACTCACATCATGTACATGAATCTCTACATAATTTTTTCCGTGCAATCCCAACTCAAAATTACTTCTAGGTTTTCAAGGTTTATTTTTGGTCTTTTATTTTTATTTTTAAATAAAATTCTTTTTAATTACTTTCAAGGTTTAATTTTGGTGTTTGGTTTTCTTTGTAAGTAATTTTTTTTTACTGCTTAGTGTTTTGTGCTTTGAGTATAACAACATTGTATGGCATGAACTTAATCAAAATTCCATCAAGATCTGTATTTGAAGGTCTAACATGAAAATGGGATTGGATAGGAACTTTCTCCTAAAAAGTATTAACAAAATATGAATGTTTCTTAATTAATTCAATTGATTACCAATTGAATCCTTCAAATATACCTCCCATTACATGGGTTTAATTTTAAATTGTTTTGTCACTCGTCCACCACTTTGTTTCTCATTAAACAAAAGAAGTATTTGTGACTATTGTTGCATTTGGACAAGAATACTACAACTTGCACTCTCATACACAAGTTAAATCTAGTTTCCCTTTATGTTGTAGGAACAATGAGATACAAGGATCTCGAATTAATAAGGGAGGATTTTTGACATATGAGATGTCAAACCAATACAATGTATACTTGAGAAAGAATAAGACTTTTGTGTGAGATTTTTTGTCACATAGGTGAGCAAAAAGTCTATTTATATAGCCAGACTGGAAGTTATATAATAGTTAATTGTTAGGATATTATTCCAATGACATGATCACTATTGAAAAAAATAATTAAAGAAAAAAAAAAAAACCATCAAAGTTGCATCAAGAAATAAAAGTAAAGCAATAATATTCTTATACCAATGGAAAGAAATTATAAGTTTCACTATATAGAATGATTTGAGCTTATGGAATATCCCACTTTCATTGGGAGGGTTCTTTGTCTCTCTAATAGAACTCTCTCTATCAATTGAAGTGAAGAAACCTGTTTGGTTATTCAATCGAAGAATCCAACTACAAGAATGTGGTTATGGATAAACAAGATAGAGTTGAAGATGAGGGATATGAAGAGATATCTTGGAATAATAACTTTGAAATTTACTCTTCTTGTAATGTTGTTTGATGGTCTCCAGTTTATGGGCAAGCTTCAAGCTCAATTCGAACTAGATTCATGAGTGAATGGCCTAGATTTGAATTGTACTTCCATATAGTTTAAAGGACATAGAACCACTAAAGGACTACCCTTTAATGGTGATGGAGCTTGAGGATGTCATGTATACTACCCTTAGAGTACATTTGGTTGGATTTCATTAATTTATTACATTGAAGACGGTTAATTTTTCCATTTTTACATACTTGTGTAGATATGGAAGGATTATCCCATAGAATGTGCAAAATACCAACTAGAAATTCACACAAATGAGCAAACACCCATTTTCCATAGTTTTGGTTGTTTTGTTAAGGTGGTGTATAATTGTCATGTAGTATCACTTTCTTAAGCGATGTGGATGGGCTCTTGGTGAACTTGTATATGTTTGTCATTAATTTTTAGGTGATAATAGTTTTACCCTCATGTATGAGGTTAAGAGTAGTGATATAGATAAAATACACCATCATTTTCCATATTGAATGTTGGTATACTACCACACTAGAGAAAGTGATATAGATAAAATACATAATCATTTTCCATATTGAATGTTGGTATACTACGAGACTAGAAGTTAAAAGTACTCATATAGATCAAATACATCATCATTTTTTATATCTACCACAGTAGAAAAATAAACAGAGACATTGTGAGAATGACAAATTCCCTTTAAATAATGAAAAGAACTCACTTAATAAAATTAAATATATATGAATATCTTTAAAAGTTAAACGATATAGATATATTAAGTTAATACTACCAGACTAGAAGTTAAAAGTAGTGATATAGGTCAAATACATCATCATTTTTTATATTAAATGTTGGTATACTACCACAGTAGAAAAATAAACAGAGACATTGTGAGAATGACAAATTCCCTTTAAATAATGAAAATAACTCACTTAATAAAATTAAATATATATAATTAAATATATATGAATATCTTTTTTTTATATACAAATGAGGTGAAAATAACTCACTTAATAAAATTAAATATATATGAATATCTTTTTTTTTATATACAAATGAGGTGGGCATGTCCCATGTTCGTGAAATTATCAAAACATGTTTACATTAGAAAACAAAAGGATCTTAAGTTTTCAAAAATACCATTAATGTGTTGCCACTTTAGAATTGCTGATATATAAAGGTGCATCACTCTAAGGGGCATTGATAGAAGTAAAACACTATTTTGAGGACAATATTTCTTGGAACCTCATACGAATACCTTGACAAGGGGTCATACTTAATGGCATTGATGGCTCTTCAAACCTAGAGGTTTCTCGATGGAACTAGAAACTGCAATTGTCACAAGGTAAAAAAACCATCTTGATGTGGATATGCACTGATGTTGAACATCAAGGGGACCAATGAAAGCATAGAGGAATTATGAATCTCCCCATTCCATCCGGTATTCATCATTCTTATCGATAACTAGAAATGAGGTGCACAACGTTTCTCGAAAAGTGAGAGTTTGTGTCAAGAGAAATGAATACGAAACCTTTAAAGGATAGATTGTCTCTTGAAATCAAGTGAAGATGGACGAGAGACTCGGGTTCGGCATTGATAATGATGGGAAAGGTCAAAAAGTGTGAGTGAGGTTGAGAATCAACACTTTCCTTGGACAGAGCATGATTGACGGCTTACAGTGGGAGTGGTTAAAAACAATTGGACTTGTAATAATATGAAGTTAAAGGAACAATCAAGTATTGTAAGTATTCGGAAAATTGGTATTGATAATTATTTAATGCAAATATGTAGTTTAGGGTGGAATCTGTAGGGATCACAATGAGCGATACTAGGATACATGAGGTGTTGCAAACAACAAGGCTTATGTATGTATGGGTGACTCAATATGAATGTCCTGACCGAGACTAGAACTATTGCAGAGTGAAACGATGCCAGTCATCACGTGAGATGGAATTAGTATAATTTTTTCTCATAAATAAATGTGTTTTGTACAATTATCAATGAATCAAAGAATCTAAAAAAAACTGAGTTGAATTTTGAAACACATAGATGGGTGCCCTAATGACATAATCAAATGGATCGGCCTTTGGAAGCATTAGTAGTAAGAACAAATGGGTAGAGGGAGGTTTATGGGAAGAGGGAGGTTTATGAGTTGGAATGAAAATGGTCTATTGATATTGGGGTAGACTAGAGGTCAATAAAAATGAGAGAAACCATTACATAACAAACAATAAAAATGAAAATGTAAACCATTAGGGGGAGATGAGATCTCAATACAAATGAGAAAACACATTCCACATAACAAACAGTAAAAATGAAAATGTAAACTATTAGGATTCTAAGGAGATAGATCAACTTGATGTTGAGAAGAAAGTATTAAGTTCGTTCTTTGAGATGTATAATATCAAGACTTGTTTCCTACATGTTGTAACAACATCAATATTGATAATGGAAAAGGGATCTAAAACCAAGGTAACCCATAGGTGTAGAAAATTGTTGTGTAGTAGAAAGAAAAGATCCTAGAGGTATATATAAGTGGAGATAATACTAAGTCATGCAATTAACTTAAAAGGAGTATGTAACATGCCAATTTGAAAAAGTATATAGCTAAAATGGGCATGGTGAATTAAGTACCATATGTATTCAAGAGACATAATGAGCCTCATGGAAAGTACTTACACACATGAAATGGAAACCCTCAAGTAAGCGTCTTGATAAAAATAAATATGATTGGGCAAACAAAATTAACAAATAGAGATATTGATAAAAAGAAATGTGATTGGGCATACAAAATTAACAAATAGAGATATCCTCCTATAATACTTGTCAAGTGAGTGACTTTAGAAAGGCATAAACTCGATGGGTTGAAATTTTGGAAATGTAAATAGCACATGTGTGTGATAGGTTTCTAATTGTTTATGTACTATGGATGTCGATAATGTGGAGAAGTGAGAATCTCGCCATTGGGAAATTGTAGCTTTATTTGCAAATGTGCAACAAGTATCAATACAAATAATAAAAGAAGATACAAACCATAAAAGAAAATTGGACTAGAAGTATGGTACAAATAACTATGGAAATATAAAAAATGTGAACACAATTATGTGTGTCATACTCTAGAGGAGGCGGAATAATTTCTTCCCAAAGACTTTCTAGAGAAATGGTTGGGGCTCCTATGACTAGTGTACTAGAAAAGAAATAGGGGAATATGATAGTTCTTACTCTTGTGGAGAGGAGTTAGGTGATCCTTGAGGGGTGGCTTCAATGATAGGGGTTCTCATTGCAAGGATATATTCCCAAAGGTTGATAATACCATCCATGTGACAAGTTTGATACTCACTAATAAATGGGAAAAGGTAAGTGAAGTGGTCAAATCACCCACAAAAGTGTGCATCAAAAACTACTTTGTGAGTTTACTAAGGTGGACATATGGTAAATAGTAGAAGAACCTTGTTCAATGACCAATGTAGGTTGTGATGTAGTTTGGGTGTGGGGTGCTAAAAGAATCATTTGATGAACTCCATCAAACATGTTAAACTTTTCTAGATGAGGACAATGGTGAGTGTAGTTTCCATATGTTGAACATATGGAACAAGGGTGATTTTTACACAATGTTTGGTTGTGGGTTGTGTTTTATTCCATTTAGGGTGTTGAAAAAGTATCCACAATGGAACGGGTGTGTCGAAGTGGTGCTTCCCTTCATGGTTCGATAAGGTTCCCTAGTTAAGGAAGTGTAGTCCATAGGTTGGTAGGATGACCTTAGAATCAGAGAGTGTGCAAGGAGAATGTATTTGATCTATGGATTGAGTATTCCCCCCTACATTCTTCCTCTTTCTATCAATGGTTTTAGTCTTTATCCCATTGGTGTGACGAGGTTCTTTGAATGTTGGGTTGATAAGATTTTGTATTGGTTCTACAACCATGGGAGCTGAGGGTGTTAGTACTACTACCATAGATGGAGGTTCAAGGTACCACAAAGGTATCCCTAGGAGAAGGTTCGAGAATGAGCATGGAAATTACTTGATACACTGTAACTCCTCATAGTCGGTAGAAAAATGGGATCTCACTAAGGGGGTGAGAAATGGTTTGCATGGGAGGTGGTTGGTCATTCATAAATGAAGTCTCAAAAATAGAGAAGGGAGAATATGGTTCCACCCAAAACAAAATTGATGGTGCACAATTGGGTAGAATTTTAGGGTGATATAAAAGGTGGTTCCCCTTGATAAGTGCGAAGGAGAAAATAATCTTTAAATCCCATGAGCCATTTCAATGAAGGACAAGAGCTCCTTATGTTATCTAATAAATTAAAGTATTCCATCCAAGTTCGTGGTTGGGTTTGGTTCATAGTGTGTTAGTTGGTCTATTGTGATGACCTTCACATTGTGAGGGAAGATCATTGTTTCAAGCATGGATGAAATAAAGGAGCGTACATGTAACTATGTCCTAGGAGGATATTGTAGTTGAAGAGGGTGTATATGACCTTATTATTGATCAAAAACAAAATTATGACTAGCTCTATTGGGACTTTTTGGAAAATTCCCTTGGGTTGAGATGAATGACCATCATAATCCCTAAGGGTAATATTAAAGGGGGTTATATTCAAGGAGCCTTTCTTATGTTATACATTCTTGGAAATTATGCAAGTAGATGCTCCCTCATATATAATCCATTGATGAATGCTCATGTTTCTAACTGGAGATTTGAAATGTTACCAAGGATGGGAGCCTAGGTTATGAGTTATCCAAATCAAATATAATGAGGCTATGTTTATAAGGGACTACCGAAAATGTTGATAGAAAGGATTTATGTTAATGGATGAATGAGAGTAAGCCAAATAATCAACAATTTTGTAGCTATAAGTGAGCCTAGCATAAGGGTTATGATATTTTGGTACTTTGGGAGTAGAATCACCACTAGGATGCACAATCAATAAACACATGCTAGTGAGATAGGGTGGCATTTGACATGCTCAAATTGAAAATGGGAGGAATATCACAGTGATGATTGGGAGTTTGTATATGAATGTAAGTGGAATTCATGAATATTCTATGAAGATCCATATCTGAAGGTTGATCTTGACCTAAGGTTGGGTATTATTCTATGGGTTAGAAGGAATTTCCATTTTCCTAGTAGTTATTAACAACTCTTTCTTAAACGAAGGGTTTGTTTAGTACTATTGGTTGTGGGTTTGAGGGAAATTTCATTGGGGAAATGTTATGGCTTAGGGGGCAAGGGGAACTTGGTTAAACATAGATTCATTCATCCATTTGAAATACACAATTTGGGGAAATGGTAATTATAGTGGCCATACTCCCCACATAATCCACACGAAAAGTGTGTATGAAGATTGTTGTTTATCCCCGATTTCTTCTAATTGTTATTGTTATTATAAACATTTTTATTATTGTTTATACCATTAGTATTTCCCATGGAATTGGTGTTTTGGTTCTAGTGGTTTACCCTATTCATAGTTTCCTTTTACTTGTTCTTCCCTTTCTTTACCACATTTTTCTAGAGTGGTGGGATAAAACAAGTTCAATTGCTCAAATGCTTGAATTTACTGAGTTGGTGAAGTTTGAAAAAAGTCAACAATAGCATGTTGTTGAATCGTGGGGGTGTAGCAAGATTATGTTGGACTAGTTTATTGGTAGGATGTTTTATTCTAGGGTGGGTTATGTTGATAGATGTTTATGACACACCATCAATGAGAAGGGAATATCTAGTCTGGGGTTGTCTATTTAACCAGTGTCATTTGGAATAATCTACCCTCAAGGGTTTTATGGCTCTATTAGCCAACTAAGATTTTAAATTAACTAATTATATAATCCTATCATTTAAAACGCCAATATGATTACCTAGCTAATAGTAGTATTATATACAATAGATATATATATATAGAAGGTTTAAATAAAGCCTTGTGAAAATGATGGTTTAAACTAATGAATCAAAGTTTAAATAAGATGCAAAACTAAAATAAATCGTTTTATAACTATAAATGGAAAATAACAACAAATGAATGAATAAGATTTAAAAAATGATGTAACTATAATGAACAAAGCATTAAAGTTGAATGATCTAATCAATATTCATTTGTAAAATAAATAAATCAAATGAAAGAAAGCTAACTAACCTAATGTTGATGAGCTGTGAATAAAACTTACTAAGTGATATTCGTCTTTCTGTGTAATTTAAGCTCCACTTAACTTGTTGACAAGCATAAATCTATGGAAAGAAGCAAGAACACTATTTCTTGAAGAACCTCAAGGAAATACTTTATATTTCGAAACAAAATCTATGATAATAGAAAAACAAATAGATTTTCATTCATGTGACTTTAGATTGTCCAAAAATTGAAGATCAAATCAACTTCAATCACCAACAAATGGTACTATCAACAATCCAACATTTGATATAAACTCAAAATGTATAGATAGACGATTAGTCATAGAGATAGTAATGACCAATAAATAATGAACCATGTAAGAGATAAGCACAATATGAAAATATAAATGTAGAACAGTTTAAAGATAATTCATACAAATATTTTTTCATGTCCAAAAAATATATGAAGGCCAATAATCACATTGTACAGTCTACAGAAGGACCAAATCCAAAAAATAAACCGCATATGATATATTCCTCAAAACGATACATCCATCATCAGGTCCAAAAACAATTTTGCAGATGAGACCAATATTTAAAGAGAACTATTGATTGTCCTCTATAACGTTTCTCCAACAACCTCTATGTTGAGAGAAATCTATAGCAAAACATTGTGTAATTCTAATATTATGACAATGTCAGGATGAATATCACTTGATTAACAATTTAAATATTATTTAGAATGTAGAAATAACAACTTTCAAATTATGATCCTTAGTGAAGATATAATAGATTAATCGACAATAAGAAAAAATTCAATTGAACAATTATATATTTACAAATCTCAATTACATGAATAAACTCAATATAATACAAGATTTGTATCAAAATAATACAATCACCAATATTAAAATAATTGGAATAATATATTCTTAAAGATTGAAAAAATTAACACATAAATGATATCAATTAACCATGTATTAATAAAACAGACTAAAGCTAATTTAAATCAATGCATAATCAATTACTCAAAAAAAATGAAGATATTATAATGAAAACAAAGCCATTTTACTGACACGACAAAAGCCATTAAGCAATTTGGAATTTCATATTCTTCTTTGAAAGTACTCGTCCATTCTTCCAAAATTTTAACCATCCATTACTCCATTTGAAAAGAAAAAAAGTTTGCAAAAGAAATAATATACAAAAAAGAAAGGATAAAATCCTCCTTTCAATTTCTTGGATCTCCACGACTCTGAACTTTTTCATATATTTATGCAATGAATGAACAGGTTGGGCGTCACTAATAATTTTCTCCACC
This sequence comes from Picea engelmannii, assembly GCA_009831015.1. Classification (NCBI taxonomy): domain Eukaryota; kingdom Viridiplantae; phylum Streptophyta; class Pinopsida; order Pinales; family Pinaceae; genus Picea; species Picea engelmannii. Next base: position 18,129 of record ML857247.1, on the reverse strand, counting down.
TAAAATTTTCCTCGCAAAGAGACAAATATATCTCTCAAATCGTGCATTTGCTTGGGAAAAATCTTACAAGTAAGCTAAATGGTTCCATTCTATAGATGGGTTTTGCAACCAGTTCTTTAGATTCCTTATGGTTTGGCTGCAATGAGTCCCTCAAAATCGTTTGTTTGTTCTTGAAAACATTACCAAATATTATTTTTGGATCAATTATCTTGAAGGTATTTAGATAATAAAATCAAGCCATGATCAGATCTGTACCAAATAATTGATCATAGAAACGCGTAAAACAAAAAGAAACCAAATTAATAACCTAAAATTTGTGACTAAAACAAAATCTACAACAACAAAATCAAAATTAATTTAAACTAACTATAAGTTCTAAACAAATACTGTTTATATTTTCCTTTCAAATATGATCTTAAAATTCTAGAAGCTTCAAGTTGATGGAGAGAAGAAAAATATTAATTTTTGGTTTTCAAAAAATCAAATAAATGATAGATAATTATCTTATTATTATTTTATTTATTTATTTTGAAATGAAATGGAGACTCACAAAAGAATTTAATTAATTAAACCTACCAAATGCTTTTGTGAAAATGATTGCTAATGAGAAAAATACAAAAACATAATCATAATTTAAACGAAAGTAAAGAGATGATAAAAATTAATGTTTTCGTTTAAATTAAGAGTTCTATATTTGTCTCTCCCTCATTCAAATTTGATCAAATGTGAACAAATGTCATAGAAAATATGTGTTGTAATAAACTTTCTTCCTGTAAAATCATTGCTATCAATCCATGTTTTCAACCAAGCCATTCTCATAGGAGATAAAATCAATAAGGAAGAGGTAATAAAAAATTCTGAAATTATGAAGATCGTCCATGAACATCAAAACTCTATACAAAGAAAAATGAAATGGAATTTTAATTTCACGAAATTCAATCCAAACAAAAGAAAAAAATATAAACTCAAACAAACCTTGAAAGAAAGAAAACAAATACCATTCCAATCAAGTCAAAGGGAAAATCCAAGTAAAATTTTGAGGGACCCTAGATTTTGATTAAAAATAAAGAAAGGGGTTGTTGGCGTCCAACAAATTGCGACTCACTCGGAGAATCACTTATCTATGACCTGTTAAAATTTCATCACAGAGAAGAATAATAAGACTTGGATATAATTTTAAGATGCTTTGAAAGAAATCCCCTTTAATATTACACAATATTAAGATTAGCTCAGATTTATAGAAAAATATCATAAAATAAGAAAAGAATGCTTTTACAAAGGATTATAACCTGAAGTTGTGTTTTTATCAAAGGGTAACGATGCTTATAAAAATGACTTCAATACCGTTGATAGAGCCACTGCTTCTAGCATGCGTTAATATCTTGGAGAGGGATGTCATTTAACCCGCTCAAGTACTTTAATCCCATCCAATAGCTTTCTATCCACATGATGTATACTTCCATAAAAATTAACTTAAAAGAATATATCTGCTATCTCTTGACCCGACACTATTTCATTGCCAGCAGGCTCGTTCAGTACCCCAACAAAGTTGTCTTGGTATCATGTGTTAATTTACCCGCTGCGAGTGAGCCTGCTCAGTACCCTAACGGGTTTACACACACTTCTCACACTTAAAGTACTTCCAAATATCTACAATTGTTTATAAAACTTTCAAAAAATTTAATGTAACAAGAGAGCGAGGTGATACTGGATGTTAATTGGAATACAGGTGAACATTTGATCTTTTTTTTTAATTTTCTTTCAAAAATGGAAGTTTTATCATGGTTTAGAGATTTTAGATTTTGGTTAAAAAATCATATAGAGAATGGGGAAGCACTTATAAGTGATCTTTTAAGAACATGGATGGTGTAAAAGGTCTAAGGATAATCGTAATTCCCAAAGATATCGACACATTTCACGGGTAATACTCTAACAAAGATCGTTCAGGATTTCATTGTACTCAACTCACTTACAAATCAATTATCTGAGCTAAACCTTAACATCATAAATTGTTTGAACTATTTCAAATTGCTTTTAAAAACACAATTCTTGAAATGAATTCTTCCTTCGACAATCACTCTTTGATCAGAAATATATTGATTCAAAAAGACAAACAAGAAGAAAATTCAATCAAACCAATCAAAGAAAACAAAAAAAAACACACAAAAAACTGAAAGAGATTTTATTAATGGGATTAAAAATCATAATTATATCTAAACAAACAAAATTGAAATAGCAAGAGCTAACCTTTTAAAAGAATTTGACCAAAAAAAAACAACAACCCAACCTCTCATTGAAAAACAGGATCAAAAGGAAGAACAACATAGTTCAAAGTTCTTCATATAGGAAGGTTCTTTTCTTAAGATAGTGATGCATGATACATCATTTTGACCAAGCTCATTATTAAAAGTCACTCAAATATCTTTAACCATGATGAGTGCAGTTAGGTACAGTGGTAAGCTATGCTTGTTAGGGTAAAAATAATGTGAATTAAATATAAAATCCCTAAACTCTTTATTAATTATTCATAATATCTGAAATCATTGCATGACGCTGCAAAGTCTTGAAAAAAAAACATTTAATCAAGACAATTGCAAAAAGGAAAAAAAAAAAAGAAATAGAAAGAAAAATTCTCTGACAACATTCAAACGATGGTTCTCTTTGCATAGCCATGTGCCTTCATAATTGCATTATTGAAAGGAAAAATATTAAAAGGAAAGAAAAACCCAAAATGAATCTATTCCTACACCTACTCTAACTTCTACATAGATCAAAATGTTAAGTAAAACTGTATTTCCATTGCATCCACAATAGCATCTTCAATCTTGGAAGGCATAGAAATTCGAAAATCAAAATAAAAGAATGTAGCATTTTCATATACAAAAGAAATATGTCATTCTTACCTCCTATATATTCAATTAAAAACAAGGCAAGCACGACCTTACCATTCTCTTGAAACTTCTTGATGTATGAGTCATCTAGACATTCTACAATCTTGTTGGGATATGGGTCATAATGGCATGGAAGAATGTAAGTAAGTTTGAAAAACTTGTCAATATTATGGGGACCTCACATAACCATCGACCAAGGCCATAGTTCCCCATCCTCCTAAAAATTCTTCAAGTGTTCATCAAGTCTGTTACATAGAGGGCCTAAACAAATCATGTCATGCTTACCTCCTAGATATTTAGGTAGAACCAAAGCAAGCACAACTTTATCTTTATTATGAAGATTTTCTAGATATGAATCCTCAAGCCCCTCTAAGATCATGTCATAAAAATTAGGATGCCAGCTATGACTTCAATGAACTAGATCTAAAAATGGGGATCACATCATAAGAGTATTCATAACTTCAATTGGATTACTGGTTTGAACAATTCCTTTGATGAGATGGATCGTTTCAAAACGTGAAGCATAATCATTAAAATTCGAACTAAACAAAGAATGAATATGCAATGTAGAATATTTTATCTCCATAAGAATGAGTGCATTGTCTTTTTCAAAAATAAATTGTGTAAACTCATCTGACAAAATATATTTTTTCCATGCAAGTGATGAAAGTGAAAGAGTGTCAAATCCGACTTCATAAATGTTATATTCGGAATTAATTTCAGCAAATCTTGGCATATAAAAAATATGTGATTGTTATGGAAAAGAGTAAGATACTGTGGGTAAAGTATCATGTCCACCATAATCTAAGAAGAGATTGGGATATAAAGAGTAAAAGGAATCAGAAATAAGCACATGAAAATAATCTCTTGAGCTATGATATTTAACAATGGTAATCTCAAGACATTCCTATTCACTTTCCCTAAAAATTTCACTTTGTTTTGGTGATCAATCCTTCAACATAATATGATCATATAAATTTGCCTCATGTATGATAGATAATACAAAACTTTCATGACAAAAATCTAATATTTCTTGTGGATAAGGTATGATTTTTGGATGAACGTTTAAGGTTTCTTCTTCAAATTGTGGATTTACATCTCTAATCAGTTTCATAGGAATGTTAGAATGTGTAAGATCATTTTCATCACCTAAGTTCTCTTCAATAACTGGATTTATGTATTGATTAAACAAATAGTTAGAAGAATATGGAAATTCACCTTGAACAAACATCCAATCTGTTGGCATGATTACAGACAGAAGGCAGAGTGTGTTTGTCATTGATGGCAAGATCAGAATTTGCATCGATGGAAAAACAAGAATAGCGTAAGCTCAAGAGAGATAGAGATCTAAGATGCGCAGATGAGGTCCAAGAGAAGGACTTGTAGAATGTTCAAAGGTTGATGCCTTTGACACTTAGACATTCTTCTAGGTCGAGAGGAAGTGTAAGCTTAGGAGGAGGAAAGATAGTGGCCGTCGGATCAAAGTTCAGAAAGGAGGAAGCGCATATGAGGAGATCATATCTCAGCCATTAGATCTGAGTGCATAGACCAACAGTTGTTGGATCCTAAGGAAAGTGCATGAGAAAAGTTCCAAAGTCATCATAACCGTCCATTGTTAGAGATGACACATGGCAAGCGATTGGAATTTCGCTCACTTGCAAATTGGAGGAGTCAAAGGCATAGTTGCTTGAACTCATGATATGTGAGGTCATGAAATACTCCTAGGCATTGGAGCCAGAGGACACATGGTGATCGATTTGAATTTCGTTGACTTGCACATTGGAGGAATTAAAGGAAGAGTTGCTCGAACTCATGATATGTGAGGTCACAAAATAATACTGGCCATTGGAGATGAAGGACATGTGGTGAGCGATTGCAATTTCATTGACTCGCAAACTAGAGAAGCCAAAGGTGTGTGTTGTAGGAATTCATGAGGTGTGAGGTCGCGACATGATCACCACCGTCAAATCACCAAGGATATGGGTCGTTGATTTGGAGTAGAATCGATAATTAGGAGTTGGAAGAGTCAAAGTTGGCTAACACTCAAACCCCCGACACACGAATTCATGAAATGATATGAGCCATCGGATCACCGAGGATATGGGCAGTTGATCTGAAGGAAGTATCAAATATCAAGATTTGGAAGAGTGAGGGTTGGCTCACACTCAAACCCCCATCACATGAAGTCAAGAAATGATCTGAGCCGTCAGATCACCGATGATATGGGTCGTTGATATGAAGGAAGTATCGGATATCGGGATTTGGAAGAGTAAAGGTTGGATTAGACTCAAACCCCCAACACGTGAAGTCATGAAATGATCTGAGTCTTTGGATCACTAAGGATATGGGTCATTAATCTAGAGCAGAATCGAGAATCGGGAGTTGGAAGAGTCAGAGTGGGCTCACACTCAAAACCCCGACATCTGAAGTCGTGATAAGATTCGAGCTAACAAATTGAAGAAGGGATATGTTCCATTGATCTGGTAAGTGAAGCACTCAAATGCCTAGCCCATGGTCATAACCAAGGTGACATCGCCGAAGGATGAAGGGAGGAGCGAGCACATCACTGGGCTCCAAATTGGGGATCTCCATGATCATCGAGTGCCCTATTGAATAAGTTCTTGGTCACAACTCATGGTCATGTGAGAGGAAAGGAGCTAGCCCATATAAGCTCCATTTCAGATATCGCAACTTGGGAGAGTCAAGATGTCTCATACCAATATCCCCGAGGTCATGAGTCGCGAAGTGCCTGTTGGATAGGTGAATAGTCATCATCGGTGGTCACGTGAAAGGGAGAGGCTTAGTCAGAAGAGCTATCGCCCACTATGTAGTTTATCGCAGAAAGGGAAAAGGCGCCAAGAGCATGAGTGTGCGCAGGTTTTTTGGGGAACTGCAAGAAACAACTAATTGTTTCTGCATAGAGAATTCGAAGAGTCTTCAGGGTGATCGACATAGAAGACGAAGAGTCTTGCCTACCAGATAAGCTAAGGAATCTCAGGATAATGTCCAATGATGATGAGGAGATTTGGTAATGATAGAGAATATGAAGATTCGTGACTGCAAGAGAGGCTAAGGAATATCATCATAATGACCATTGATGCAGAACTCATAGGAATCAAAACTTCCATAGAATATGAAGAGTTGTGATGATGATCAGGAGAGGACTCGATGTGAGAAAAGGGATGGAAGACAATTCGGCTGTTGAGCTATGCGTGAGAAAGGAGGAGTTGCAGTGAACAACCTGTGGGGTAGAACAGTGTCACTGTAAAGAGCATGAAGAGACATTGCACATGTGCGATGTAGAAGGTGCACAAAGAGTATATAAAAAAAATGCAAAAAAGAGAGGAGACGAGTGTTGCTGTTGAGAGTGATTTATGCAGGTAGAAGCATGTTGTATGTAGGAGTTGAAGCACAGAAGAAGTAACGAACAAAAATTCATATCTGAGAGAAGAATAAAAAGTGCAACAAATGTGAGGAGAGATACATTGATGCAGGCAAAGCAGAGCAGTGTAGAAGAACAATGATGAGACTGGTAAGCCATAGATAAATGTTGAATCATTGGGACAAATTTGTAAAAGGAAAATATTCATATTTTAGGGTGGTTGGGAGGTGCTAGGGAGGATTATTGTCCTCAGAGTTTCAAATAGGTGCTTGAACTTAGGGAGTTGTAGCCAGAAAACTCAGGGTGGCAGGGTGGTGCAAGGGAGAACTATTATTCTTTGTTATATTGGTCAGTGCCTGTGTGAGTCAAAGTTGGTTATTCCATCCAATTGGTGCTAGAACACTTAGGGAGTTGGTTCTTCCTTCTAGTGGTTTCTAGAGAAACCAAAGATTTGGTGCTCTCAACAAGTTGTAGCTTGCAAAATAGAGGTTGTATCCTCAAGAGGAGTTGCAGTTCAAAAGTATGGTAGTGTAAAGAAAACAAAGATTACTTATCATATCAAGAAGAAGAGGTTTTTCCCTTTATGGGTTTCCTAAGGAAATATCTGTCTCTATATATTTCATGTGTGTGATTGATGTGTAATATTCTATTGCTTACTTCTATGCATCATTCTTTTCGTCATTTAGTTTTCTGTGAAGAGTTTAAAATGGGAATAATAGTTTAATCACAATAACAATTGATTCACCCCTCCCCCTCTTAGTTTTCCAACAACTGGTATCAGAGCTAGTTCCTTTTATCTAAAGGTAGATCAAGAAGCTTAAACATGTCAATCCATGAAGGAACTTGAACCAATAAGGGCCCTCTTTTCAATGGAACAAACTTTGCCTTTTGGAAAGTTAGGATGAGAACCTACATAATGGCCCTAGGTGCATATGTCTAGGATGTGGTAGAGACTGGTTATGTAAAGCCTATTTTTCTAGCTAATAAGGATGACAAGCTAGAATTCATCTTTAATGCTAAGGCTGTGAATGCTATTCTGAGTGGGCTTGCAGAAGCATAATTTGTAAAAGTTATGCACTTAGAAACTACCAAAGAAATGTGGGAAAAACCCATTAGCAGTTATGAAGGTCATGAGAAGGTAAAGGACACCAAGCTTCAAACCTACAGAGTACAGTTTGAGAATCTAAATATGAAAGAGGATGAAATTTTTGGAAAGTAGTTTCTGAGAGTTGAAGAACTTGTAAATGCAATGAAAGCACTCGGTGAAAAAATTGAGGAACTTTCCTTAGTTTAGAAGATTTTGAGATATCTGCCAGATAGGTTCAACCTAAAGGTTTTTGCTATATAATAACTTAATGATCTAAAATCCTTGGATTTTGATCAACTTCTATGAACGTTGACTGCATGTTAAATGCTCATATTTAAAGATAAACCCACCTCAAGAGAAGCATCATTTAAAGCAGATAAGAATGAGGATTCTGAGCCTGATAAAATTGAAACAAAATTTGTGAGAAGACTAAAGAAAGGATCAGGCAAGTATCAAGGAAATTTTCCCTTCAAATATTTTAGCTGTGGAAGAATAGCTCACTTTGCATCTAAGTGTCGACACAAGAAGAAGGACCAAAACTTTGAAGGTGAAGAGAAGTATAAATCCAAGAGATTTGATAAAAATAAAAGTTTATGTGTAAACAATGATGATTCTTCAAGAGACATAGATAGTGATTCCAATGGTGAAGATAAGGCTAATGACTTTGTGCTTATGGACAAAGAGGATTATGTTAATGAGAACACAAGAAGTGATGTTAATGATAAGCAAGATGTGTTTGATATGGAGGGTGAACTAATCAATGCCTTAGAAGAGATTGAAAGACTCAGTCTCGAGAAGAGAAAACAAAAATAGTTGTCGACAAATTTTGAAAAGAATGCTAAAAAACTTGATGAAGAATTTTCCCTACTAAAGGTGGAGTTAGAAGAGGCAAATAAAATAGAGGACATTCTGAAACAACAATTATCAAAGAAGAAGACAACATGTGAAGCCTTGGAAGAAGAGGTAGTAGAAACTAGAAAAGAGATGGAGAAGTTAAAATCTTTATATCTCCAAAATCTTCCAAGCATTAAAGCCTTAGAAGGATTAACCACCATTCTAAATCAGCAAAGGAATCCAAATTTGAAACTAGTTTGGGTTATGATGAAGGATCAAGTTATAGTCATCCAAGCAACAAAGAATCCATCAATTTTGTCAACTCTACATTCATTGACAATAACAAATATGGAGAAACAGAGGAAGATAATCGGCCGCAACGGAAGACTGAAAGAAAAAATGGCATAACTAAATCTGTAGAACAAAGAAATTGACCTCCTCAAAGAAGACAACCATTTTCTAGGTACAAAGTATTTTTCTATGGATAGTGTTTTTTCTATTCTAACTTTGGTCACAAAGTTGTAAACTGTTCTTTAAGATTTAGATATGAGCAATCAAAACACTCAAGGAATAGATATCTGTCGCAACAAAGAATGATACATCTAAGTAACAAACAATCACAGACCGCAAACCATGTGATGGTTGGGAAAATGATACAAGTTAAGCATAACAACCATTATGATCCCTTATTCAATGAAATGGAATATTACACCTGACATAATTATGGACATACAACTACAGCGTGTCGCTTACGGAACTATGAATCAGATCTAACTACCTCTACTAAAAACGTAAAGGTTTGGAAGAAGAAAGAAAATGACAAGTGTGGATAAGTGTTGTCATCTCAAAGACAAAATAACCTGTGGTATATTGACAGTGGATGCTCCAAACATATGATAGGAGACAAAAGGAAGTTTTTGTCTCTAAGTGAAATAAAATCAGGAAATGTAACCTTTGGAAATCATGCTCCTGGTAAAATCAAGGGTAAAGGGATGGTGATTTTGATTAATGGTAAAAGAAAAGGCTGGGATGTTCTTCTTGTGGATGGGTTGAAATATAATTTTCTCAGTGTAAGTCAAATGTGTGACAAAGGATGTGAAGTGGTGTTCACTTCCAAGGATTGCAAGATAAATTCTGTAAACTTAGGGCAAGTGGTGGCTAAAGGAATAAGGACAGATAGTAATGTATATGTGTTGAAATAAGATAGAGAAGAGTGTCATCTAAGAAAACATGATGAAATATCGTTATAGAATAGGAGACTTGGACATCTAAACTTTGACCACTTAATCAAGCTCAAAAATCAAGCTCAAAAATCTTCCAAGAATATCAAAGCCACAAGACCCTATGTGTAAACCCTACCAAGTAGGAAAGATAACCATGACTCAGTTTAAGTCCAAGATCTCTACTTCAAGAGAGAAACCACTCCAATTAATTCATATGGATTTATGTGGACCATGAAGATAGGAAGGCATGGGGAAGGAAAAATACTTTATGTTGATCATTGGCGATTGCTCCAGACTTACATGGGTTTCTTTTCTCAAAGAAAAAGCTTAAGCATTTGAGAAATTTAAAATATTTAAGGCTTTAAGTGAGAATCAAACAGGTAAGAGGTTAAAGGAAGTAAGATCAGACAGAGGAGGATAATTTATGTCAAGTGATTTTAAGGAATTTTGTGATAAATATGGGATCAAGAGAGAATACATAATTAGAGGAACTCCACTACAAAATGGAGTAATTGAGAGGCAAAACAAAACTGTGCAGCAAATGGCCATGTCAATGATGAATGAGAAGAACATTTGTCAAGCCTACTGGGTAGAAGAAATACACACAACAATCCATGTTCTTAACAATGCTCACCTCAGACCACATAGTGGCAAGACACCTTATGATCTATGGTATGGAAGACCTGCTTCAATCAAACACTTCAAAGTCTTTGGGCGTAAGTGCTACATAAAAAATAATAGTGATAACCTTGGAAAGTATGATGACAGGGTTGATGAAGGAATCTTATTAGGGTGTGCTATAAACAGTAAAGGATACAGATGCTATAATAAGAAGATGCATAAATTGGTTGACTGTATTGACATAAAATTTGATGAAGGAATTCTAGTAAGAGAGGTGAACAATACTGAATAAACAACAGAGGATATAGATGAAGTTGAAGTTGAATAGATCCAAGAATCAGAACAAGAAGACTCTGAGTCAAATGAAGATGAAAATACTCAGGCAAACTCAAATCAATAGAAAACATCAAATTCTTCCTCCAGAATTACTCAAAAGAATCATCCTGCAAGTAAGATAATTGGTGAAAAAGAAAAAGGTGTACAAACCATGAGAAGGATAATAAAAAACACTGAGCAATCATATATACTTCATATCCATGGTGGAACCCAAGAACTTCAATGAGGCTAGTAAAGACGTAAATTGGTTAAAATCAATGAATGAGGAACTCGACGAGATTGAAAAGAATGACACTTGGGAACTCGTTCCTAGGCCAGTAGATAAAAAATAAATAGGATAAAAAAGGTTCTACAAAAATAAGATGAATGAGCAAGGAAATATTGTAAGAAATAAATCTATATTGGTCTAAGAAGGATACACTCAAATAGAAAGACTAGACTTTGATGAAACATTTGCACCTGTAGAAAGATTAGAAGCTATTATAATGTTTCTTGCATATGCTTTTCATAAGAAGATTAAAGTTTATCAAATGGATGTCAAGTCAGATTTTCCAATTGGAGATCTAAAAGAAGAAGCTTATATGGAAGAACCAGAAGGTTTCCAACTGTCAGATAACCCTGACTTTGTCTTCAAGCTAAAGAAAGTCTTATATGTGTTGAAACAAGTTCCTCGTGCCTGGTATCACAGACTAGACACATATCTACAAGACATAGGATTCAAGAGAGGAACATTTGAAAATAATATATATATCAAGAAAGAGGGTAATGATCTGCTCATTGCATTTGTCTATGTAGATGACATCATCTTCGGTAGTAATAATGCTTCATTGGTAAAATGGTTTTCTTCTACCATGCCGTTTGAATTTGAAATTTCTATAATAGGGGAACTGTCATTTTTTCTTGGTCTACAAATTACTTAGAGGTCTGAAGGGATATTTCTTTCTCAAGAAAATTATCTAAGAGAAATGATGAAAAGATTTCAAATCGAAGATTCTAAACCTATGAGCACACCTATGGTCACTAGATGTAAGTTAGGAAAGGATGATTTTTCACCTGATGTTGATCAGATTTCATATAGGTCTATGCTAGGTATCCTATTGTACATCAAAACATCTTGTCCAAAAATAATGCATGTCATTGGAATGGTAAGAAGGTATTAGTCTGCACCAAAACAGGGTAATTTTCTAGCTGTCAAAAGAATATTCAGATACTTGCAAGGAACAATGAACTATGGCCTATGGTATCCTAGGAATCAAAAATTTCAACTATCAGTCTATTTAGATGTTGATTGGGCTAACTACATGGATGAAAGGAAAAGAACGAGTGGAGGCACATTCTTCTTAGGATATTCTCTTGTATCATGGTTAAGTAAGAAACAAGGCTCCATTTCCTTACCAACTACAGAAGCTAAATACATTGCAGTTTTCACATGTTGTACCGAAGTGTTGTGGATGATTCAGACACTTGCAGACGTGGAGGTAAATTATACTGTACTGATCCCAATCCATTGTTATAATACCAGTTAAATTAGTGTGTCAAAGAATCTTGTCTTTCACTCCAAGACCAAGAATATACCCATAAAGTATCACTTCTTGAGGGAACATGCAAACAACTTTGTGGTTTCTTTGCATTATATTCCATCCAAAGATTAGATTGTTGATATCTTAACTAAACCACTTGCACAAGCTCAGTTTGAGTATCTACGGAAAAAGTTGGGCCTGACCCCACTATAAACCTAAGAGGGTCCATCCTGTCAGGGGGAGTATGTGTTGGTTGAATATCTAATACCTCCAAAAGGTACTACAACAACGCTAGGGGAGGATGTTTTCTTTGACATTGATGTCAAAGGGGGCAAAAAGGTGTGGATGCTATAGTTGGAGGTCTAAGAAGAATACTGTAGCCATTCAGGGTTGCCATCAATGCCAAAGGGGGATATTGCTAGCATGAATACAAAAAGAAGGCAGAGTGTGCTTGTCATTGATGGCAAGAACAAAGTTTGCATCGATGGAAAAACAAGAACAATGTAAAATCAGGAGAGATAGCGATCTAAGATGCACTTACAAGGTCCAAGAGAAGGACTCACAAAAGGATCAAAATTCGAGGCCCTTGACACTTAGACATTCTTCCATGTATGGAGGAACCATAAGCTCAAGAGGAGGAGTGAAAGTGGTTGTTAGATCAAAGTTCAGATAGGAGGAACCATAGATGAGGAGATCAGATATCAGTCGTTAGATCTGAGTGTTTAGATGAATAATTGTTGGATCCTAAGTGCATCAGACAAGTTTCAAAATCATCATAATTGTCCATTGTGATAGATGACATGTAGCGAGTGATTGGAATTTCACTGACTAGCACATTGGAGGAGTCAAAGGCACAATTGCTCGAACTCGCGATATGCGAGGTCATGAAATAATCCTGGCCACTAGAGCCAGAGGACACGTGGTGAGCAATTGGAATTTCACTGACTTGCACATTGGAGGAGTCAAAGGCATAGTTTCTTAAACTCGCAATATGCGAGGTCACAAAATAATCCTAGCCATTGGAGCCAGAGGACACGTGGTGAAAGATTGGAATTTCACTGACTCCCAAACTGGAGAAGTCAAAGCTGCATGTTGTAGGAACTCGTGAGGTGCAAGGTCGCGACATGATCACAATCGTCGAATCACCAAGGATATGGTTTGTTGATCTGGAGTAGAATCTGGAATCGGGAGTTCGAAGAGTCAAAGTTGGCTCACACTCAAACCCCCGAAACGCGAAGTTGTGAAATGATCTGAGTCATGAGATCACCTAGGATATGGGTCGTTCATCTGAATCAAGTATCGGATATTGGGAGTTGGAATATTCAGGGTTGGATCACACTCAAAACCTTGAAACACGAATTCATGAAATGATCTAAGTTATCGGATCACCGAGGATATGGGCCATTGATTTGGAGTAGAATCAAGAATGGGGAGTTTGAAGAGTCAGAGTTGGCTCACACTCAAAACCCCAACATGCGAAGTCACAATGATATTTGAGCTATCAGATCAAAGAAGGGATCTAGTCCATTGATCTCGAAAGACAAATGCTTGAATTCCTAGCCCATTGTCATAGCCAAGGTCACATCGTCAAAGGATGAAGGGAGGAGCTAGCGCATCACTGGGCTCCACATTGGAGATCACCAAGATTGTCAAGAACCCTATTGAATAAGCACTTGGTCAAAGCTCATGGTCATGTGAGAGGAAAGGAACTAGCCCAGCTAAGCTCCATTTCAGATATCACGACTTGGGAGAGTTGAGATGTCTCATACCAAGATCGTTGAGGTCACAAGTCGCGAAGCACTTGTGCGATAGTTGAATGGTCACCATCGGTTGTCACATGAAAGGAAGGGGCTTAGCCATAAGAGCTAACTCCCACTATGTAGTTTATAAAAGAAAGAAAAAAGGCGCTAAGAGAATGAGTGCGAGGAGGTTTTCTAGGGAACTGGAAGAAACCCCTAATTGTTTTGGCACAGAGAATTTGAAGAGTCTTTAGGGTGATTGACGGAGAAGACAAAGAGTCTTAACTACGATATAAGCTAAGGAATCTTAGGATAACATACAATGATGATGAAGATATTCGGTAATGACAAAGAATATGAAGAATATCGACTACAACAGAGGCTAAGGAATCTGAACATAACAACCACTGATGTTGAACTCACAGGCAACAAAACTGCTAGAGAATATCAAGAGTTGTGATGATGATCATGAGAGGACTCGATGTGAGAATAGAGATGGCAGGCAATTCAAATGTTGAGCTATGCATGAGGAAGGAAGAGTTACATTGAACAACCTGTGGGGTAGAACAATGTGACTATAAAGAGAATGAAGAGACATTACACATATGGGATGTAGAAGGTGCTAAGAGATTATGTATATTAAAAAAAACACAGAATAGAGAGGAGATGAGTGTTGTTGTTGAGATTGAGTTATGCGGGTAGAAGCATGTTGTATGCAGGAGATGATCCACAAAAGAAGCAAGGAATATAAATGCATATTTGAGAGAAGAACAAAAAGAGCAACCAACGCGAGGAGGGAGACACTGATGCAGGTAGAGCAACAGATGCAAGGAGGGAGACACTGATGCAGGTAGAGCAACAGACGCGATGAGGGAGACACTGATGCAGGTATAGCATAACAGTTTAGCAGAACAATGATGAGAGTGGTAATCCATAGATAAATGTTGAATCATTGTGATAAAGTTGTAAGAGGAAAATATTCATATTTCAGGGTGGTTGGTAGGTGCTATGGACGATTTTTTTCCTTAGTGTTTCAAGTAGGTACTTGAAGACAAGGAGTTGTAGCTTCCATCTAGTTGCAGCCAAAAAAATCAGGGTGGAAGGGTGGTGCAAGGGAGAACTATTGTTCTTTGTTATACATGTCAGTGCCGATGTGACTCGAAGTTGGTGCTTCCATCCAGTTGGTGCTAGAACACTTAGGGAGTTTGTTCTTCCTTCTAGTGGGTGCTAGAGAAACCAGAGAGTTAGTGCTCTCAACAAGTTGCATGTTGAAAAAAAGAGGTTGTAGCCTCAATAGGAGTTGGAGCTCACAAGTATGATAAATTAAATAAAATAAAGATTACTTATCATATCCAAATGAAGAGGTTTTTCCCTTTATGGGTTTCCTCAGGAAATATGTGTCTCTATATATTTCATGTGTTTGATTGATGTTTAATATTCTATTGCTTCATTCTATGCATCATTTTGACCGTCATTGAGTGTTCTATGAAGAGTTTAAAATGGGCATAAGTTTAAACACGGTAAGAATGGATTCATCTCCCCCTCTCAGTTGTCCAACAAAATTTTCTTCCATGATGGTCGAGGAATGAATATACAATGATTCAGATTAAAATCCAGTTTGATTTTCAGTAAGAACCTTTTCAATAGATTCTACTTCCCTTGCTTGCTCAAAAATTTCAGATGGATTCCTCTCATCCCACAAACAAAATTCTTCTCACAATTGAGTGATAGGATTTGAAACTGATTCATCATTTATGATTGAAAATGGCTAGATAAAAAGGGCAAAAACATCAGAGAGGAGATTTAATACAAATGACATGTCATCAAGTTGAAACTTACAGAGAACATGATGGATTCTTATTAAAAATACCTCTAGAGATGAATTATCATTGATAAGTAAAGCCTGGAATTATTCACATAATTGATTGTAATCCTAGATTTCCAAATCATATAAAAATTCCTTTACAAATTGAAACCAATCAATAATGTGATATGATGGAAAAGACTCAAAGTAGTGTTTAATCTGACCCCTAAAGTAAAAGCGAACAATCTGCATAAAACCTTTAAATCGGAAATATCATGCTTGATGCATTTACACCAAAACTTGTTAAGATCGTCTTTTGCAGATACATGCCCCCCACCATCAAAGGTGAAATTGGACAAGCGAGAGATTGTCTTGTTGGGAATATCAGGTAATGAGAAGTGGAAAGCATGTTCCAACAAAATGATTTGGGGATTCATGGGGAATTAAATACATTCAAAACAAAGACTCCTGCAAGGCAAGCTTGTCAGTATGGAATTCCTTCTAGTGCATTTCAAGATGACACAGAAGAAAAAATTATAAATCTGTAATTATGAAAAGCTCAGGGGTAAAACATTTAATCATTAAATTTACCTTGGCCCTCCTTCTAGCACTATTTGTTGATGGATATTTATGAAACATCGTCAATGCGAAGGGAAGATCTGATCTGGGGTTGTCTATTTAACCCAAGCCACTTGGAATAATCTACCTTGGTGGGTTTTATTTCTTCGCTAGCCAACTAAAATTCTAAATTAACTAAATATATAATCTGATCAATTAAAACACTAATATGATTACTTATTTAATAGTAGTATTATATATAATAGATATATACAGATACAAGGTTTAAATAAAACATTGTGAAAATGATGGTTTAAATAGATGAATCAAAGTTTAAATAAGATCCATAACTAAAAGAAATCATTATATTACTATAAATGGAAAATAACAACAAATGAATGAATAATATTTAAAAAATAATGTAACTATAATGAACAAAGTATTAAATTTGAATGATCTAATCTTTGTTCATTCATAAAATAAATAAATCCAATGAAAGAAAGATAACTAACCTAATGTTGATTAGCTGTGAATAAAATGTACTAAGCTATATTTGTCTTTCTATGTAATGTAAGCTCCACTTAACTTGTTTCCAGGCATAAATCTATGGCAAGAAGAAAGAACCATATTTCCTGAAGCAACTCAAGGAAATTCTTTATATTTCGAAAGAAAATATATGATAATAGAAAGACAAATAGATTTTCATTCATGAGACTTTTGATTGTCCAAAAGTTGAAGACTAGAAAAGATGTATCAAATCAAAAGTGAAAACAAGGAAGACATTCATATCAAGGATGAAGATGAAGACTCAACCATCAATAAAGTTAAGAACTCTCCACAGTATTTCGATTGCAATAACATTGATATTGAATCCTCCCATGCAAGTAAAGAAAAAGACTCAGATACAATAACAAAATGTTATGTTAGCATTTATCCCATGAAAGAACTGGAAGAAGAACTATCAAAGGCCAAACAAAAGGTTGATTGGAGTCTATGTGAATACCTCTATGACCATAATGAATGAGACTATAGCTATAGCTATCTTCATGACTACACTAAAGAATTTATTGAAAAGAGTAAAAATCATGTCTTGGAAATAAAGGAAATTCTCAAGGAAAATGAAAAGATAATATATGAGCAGGACAATCAGTTAGAAGAGAAAGAAGATGAGATCAAGAAGTTGAAGAAATAAAATAGTCAAGTAAAAGAAAAGGAGAAGGAATATGATGAGCTTAGCAATCAAAAGCATATCCTGGAAACAAAAGAAAATATCAAAGACAATGAAGAAATCATATCTGAGGAAAAGATTCAGTTACCAAATAAAGAAGAAGAGATCAAAAGATTGAAAACATAAGTTACTAATCTAACAAAAGAAAAGGAAGAGTAGATCAAGAGACTGAAAAATGAAATGAGTCAAGCATAGGAAGAGGAGATCAAGAGACTAAAAAATGAAATTAGTCAAGAAAAAGAAGAAAATAAGGAAGATGATGAGCCAAGCAAAAGCCTTGCAGATCTAAGAGAACTAAGGGAAATCTATGGAAATATTAGAATCCAACTTGAAGAAGACAAAAGAAGGGAGGAGGTAGTGAGGAACCATCTGAACAAAAACGAAGAATCATGTCATAAACTGGAAGCTGAAGTTGTGAATATTAGAAGGAAGGTTGAGAAGTCAGACATCCAAATCAAGTTCTTGAACAACTCCATGACCCTGGATGAGATCTTGGATAGTCAGAGATCACCAAACGGCAAATCAGGTCTTGGATACAATAAGGAAGAAATCAGTACTACTAAGAAACCTGATGCAGGTCCTTCATTTGTAAAAGGTGAAAACAGGTCCGACACAGGTCCTTCATTTGTAAAAAATGAAGATAGGTCTAACATATATCCTTCATTTGTAAAGGATGAAGACAGGTCTGACATATATCCTTCATTTGCAAAATGTGAAAGAAGATATGACTCAGGTTCTTCATGTTCAAGAAATAAAAGAAACACTACAAGAAACAATACTTATTGGGATACAGAGAGGAAACCAAGAGGGATAAATGGGTGGCATTTGACGGACCAGACTTAATGACTACAAGAAATGTGCCTGGATATTCAATTCTACCCTCGATTTTATGTGTATTAATCCCTT
>ML857246.1:29726-41758 GCA_009831015.1 Picea engelmannii | reverse complement strand
GCTTGTTGAACACTCAACACACCCTAAAAATCCTATGTTACATTTTACTTTTTGGGTACCACTTGATATTTTTCACTCTCTGATTCTACTTCAGTATAAAAAATGTTTCCTTTTCTCATCACTTTTGTTTCTCATTTAAGTCTCTCAATTTTTTCTTGAGCATGTGAAAACACATAACTTAAAAGACTAACACTTAATTAAAGAATAGACAGTGAAGACTTCTCCCTGTTGCGCTTAAGAAATTTGGCATTGGAAAGGATTAAGCATGAAAGGAAATCATTCAAGTGAACCAAGGTCTCCGAGCACAGATCTTTGTCGGCGTCGACAAACAAAAATTATTCTTCAGTGACAAGCATCACTCAAGGATATGACCGACGATCGATCCCTTTCGACGTCGGTAAAATGTGAAACGAGCAAGCGTTGAATGAAGAATGAAATAATATCACCGATCGTGAACTTTCGAAATGTTTTTGGTATCGGGATATTTCAAGGACGTAACCCACAAGGGAACTACACAATGGAAATATATCTGAAGGCCGATCCCCAATAACTTTGGCATTGACAAGTTTTTAGAAGGATAGCCCGTAGAGGATGTGATAAGTCAATCCCCGATCATCGACCCCCGATACCTTTTAGCCTCGACAATCTGAGGTTTATTTTAAACACCTGCCTCCTGTAAAAAAAGGTCAACTCTGATTGAGATGCATGATCAAAACCGCCTGTTCTCATCCGCCATCTCTCATTTCCCGAGTGATTAGACATACGATCCAGTTCTCCCCTGAGTTGTTACTAGCTCTCAAGACCCACGTCACATCTCGGACTAGTTCTATCATATCAGCACCATATGATGAAATCAGTCAGCATTGAAGGTTTCTCAAGAGGATACCAACATGAACATACACAAAGATATCGCCGATTTCTGATCTTCCCATTAAGAAAGAGACGCGATGGGATGTTTTAGCTCTAAGATACAATGGATCCAAAACATTTAAAGAACTAATTAATTTGGAAAATACCACATTAGTTGCTAATCCATGTGTGAATCGAAAGGACCGTTTAAACCTCTCAATACCACACATCAGCCTCCGTGCCCCCACCGTCAACCCACGTAGAATTTATTTGCAGAGATTTGGCGGTAGGTAGTTTTGAATCTCACTCATCACTTGAATTAATTGGTTGATACAATTGGTAGGATATCTCCCGTTGTATCCTCTTGAGTCCTTTTTTTTTTAAACGATATTATTCTGTGTGCAAAGAAGTTTGAAACATATAGAGGAGAGAGACGAGCAATTCAGGGAAATCTTCCAAGGTCCAGTGAGTATTAAACAATAGTTTTAGCAAGTGTTATAGGTATGTATCGGTCTATGGATGTTTTATGCTTCATTTCATACGTTTTCATCCAATGTTAGTCTATACACATGCCTAAAGGATCGTTTTCGGTTATAGGGACAATACTTCAGAAGAAACCTACCACCAGGAAATGTCTAAGAGCGCCAAAGCTAAAGGAACCAGAGGTAGGAGAAGGATCTTCCCCAACAATCACAAAATAATTGGACTTTGCTCCAAAACCAGTGCCCGTCATCAAGACATCCACCAAGGAGGTTGTCGCTCATCCTCAGGAATTTGGAGACACAGAGGCGAACATCGGGACCAAGACAGTATTCTTGCGTTGGGAAGAGCTTTTCAAGAAAATCAAGCGGAAGGAATTCTTGAAATATACCTCGCACAATGACCCCGATACAAGGAAACTCAACAACAAAGTCCTCCCAAATGTCTAAAGGGCATACCTGGACATGGTAGTGAGCAGAACTCCAGTTTTCCCATGCATTGAACTCTTGAAATGAGAAGAACTCTAGTTTTCCCGTGCATTGAACTCTTGAAATGGCTTATTGACTACATAGACACTCAAATATGTCTCATTAATGACGAAAACGACGAGTGTGTTGGGGTTTTATTTCCAGTAGGGGTCCAAAATTACCACAATATTAGAGAGTTTGAGGAGCAGATGAACACCGATTTTCTTATAAACTTCTATGAGAAACACGACACTAGCAAGGTGATGGATTCGTGATGGAGAGAGGATAAAACGTTCACCAATCAGACCTCTGATTGGTACCCGATGACCATCCTAAGGGAGTTGTACATCTATATAATGGCCCTCCTCTACCGATTGCATGGGGAGAAAGACTGCTCTAGGTTTTCAGAGGCTTGGATTCCTTTAGCTTATATTGTAGCCATTTTCAGAATAGGTTTTAACTGGGGCACCATCATTTCCAAATAGTTGAGCACATGGATACAAAAAGCTCAGAATCAAAAGAAAGGAGAGACTACATATTTCTACATGGAATCTTATCAATTGGACATCATCTATGTCAGAAATGTATTTTCTGGAATGAACTTAAGCCGACACACCTCATAACTCCCGGTCCATGTATATTTCAACATCTTCTGGGAGAACAAGTACAAGAAATACTACTCTCTCATTTGTGATCAATTTGTCACATGTGTTCATTCTTTATTGTTGAATAAAGAGTGCCCAAGATTGTCATATGCAGCCAAAAAGATTATATCAAAAGGTTTCCATTGGTACTTGGATGAGCACGATACCTACATCAGGGTTTTCAGAGCCACTGGAGCACCACATATGTTACTTTTGTATGTTCTCGATAGACTAGTAATCAGATAAATCTGTTACCAGACCATCTTGCAAGGTTATAATGCTACTTTGGTAAAAGATAAGAAGCGATCGTTCATACCTTATGGATTCCATATAGGTTTCTACATGGTAAAAGACATTGCTCAATCCAAACAGGAAGGGTTGAATCAATTGGAGTTCTGATTCTAGACTGGCCGCTTTCGCAAGAACGAACCAAAAGGTTTAGTCCAAAAGCACACATCACAAGTATATTCCTACTGGGCATACACCCATGACAGGTTTGAAGATGAGAAATTGACCGAAAATGCTCAATACTGGGATGAGTTGATGGCTAGGATGGTTGACTCCAAGGAAACCCAGCTCAATGCCATGAGTTTGGATGAGCAAGAAATAATCCTGGAAAATTTGTATCAAGAGATCCTCAGGGTCAGAGAAGAAAGGATAGCATCTGAATCAATCGAAGCAGTGGAATCTCCCCAAGAAGCTATCGAAACAGAAGAGATTTCCCAGATAACCCCGGTACAGGATATGAATTTCCACAAGGATCAGGATGCGTGGGAGAGAGGGTTACTCATGTATCAACATGCCCAACAGATGATGAATTGGACCCAGGATAACTTGGACCTCGTTAGGATTCCAAGGCTTCCAACCGATAGCCCAAAAGAAAGCTCGGCGAGGCCAAGCGGCCCTGATTTCATAAACCTTGATAACATCAATGGGTCAGGTGACCCTCAATCCATAATGACACCGGATGGATCACTGATAGGCATCGCAAGGCAGCTGGAGGAAACCAGGTTATCCATAGAAACAAGTGCATCAGACCCCCTCCGTGAGTTAATTAATATATATGATGATGATGAGAGGCCAGAGGTATCTCTCGGGACCGCTATGCATGTCCAAGAAGAAAAGGTACCTGAGAAGACTTCTTCTCCTCCCGAGGTCTAAACCCAAGAGGTCCCACAAAAAGAAAAAGAAGCCAAGAATGGCCTCAACATGGAAAATCCCGATGCGCCGGAGACCCGAGCAGACAATCTGGAGGACAAGTCAGAATGGAAGAGCCAAAGGAAGGATCCCCACAAAAGGAAATTTAATTTTCAATGTCCAATGCACAAGTAAGTATCGCGTCTACTCACGATGCCTCTATTTTGCTCGATACTCAGATCCTTGACAAGTGATAGGAAGAGGTTGGGACTTTGGAGTGCAACGAGGAACCCGATATTGAACAAATATACACCACCGGAATTCTGGGAGACACACTCACATGGGGTGATCAACAAATTCCTGAACCTGTGGAAGAAATAGCATATATATATGTGATCACTTATGATTGAAAGAGAAAAGCTATTGTCCAATGGACCACCAAGAAAAATAGGATTAAATTGGACCGCTCCATCCTCACCATACAGAGGAAGAGTTGATAAACACAAAAAATGCCAGAAAATATGAACTTATCAGCATAGGGAGAGAGATATCGGATGCCACCCTAGACAAAACTAAATGGGATGAAAAAGATTTGGCTTCCGCACTGAAAGAACTAGAACATTTGCACCACCTAGTTAAGTATTATCAGGACACCACTTGGGCTGCAGGATACTTGAGAAGTGAGTTCAAAGAGGATTATAACAATTTTACAAACGAGTGGCACCTTTTTACTACAAATATAGATGAGCTCCAAGAAGACACTCTCATGGCACTCGTGAAGTGAAAGGATATGGAGCGGTGGTATGAAAGGGCACAACAATCCGTAGAGAGAATCGAATACATTGATGTAGTCCAACAAGGCCGAGATAAAGAAGAACATGACATCTAGATGTTGAGAAAAAATAGTCTTTATCGCATGAAGTGATCAGCCGAGTATTGGGATAAAATGTGTCATGAACCACATCAGGAAATTCAAGAGCAGTGGGCCAAATGTGAGAAACGTTGGGGTAAAATCAACAAAGCGATGAAGGATACCAGACTCCCCGAGTTTGGCACACCCGACAACTTGGTCAAATTTTGTGACATAGTCGAATCACACACCAAGAAAGATTCACTATGGGTCTAAGAGCTAGTGAAGGTGACTGGTACAACATCGAGACAAGTGCAATGATTTATGGAACATCCGATCATAGATCGGGTTGTGCTTCAGCAGTTAAGTGCTATTCTGATCAAGTATTGGATGCATGCAGTGGATATCAAAGAAGTTTACGCACTCTCGGTGGAACAACATAGATTTCCATACGCCAAAACCTACGAGGAGATGTTCATCAATTGGTCAGAGTACGAGACAAGTAATCCTTTCAAAAGAATATCCTGAGATGACTATTGGAAAACTGTTTTAAGAGAATGCCACGTGGAGAATTTTGTTTACTTATCTACACTTAGCCGTTATTTTCAGTTGAATTTTAAGTAACAAATAAGAACATCGACCAATTAGTTAGAGGTCGATGGTTGCTGGAAGAAACTTTATTTTTTGGTTTGTTAGGAACTATTTTCGAGCTAGCTTTAATTGGGAAGTCCTTCTAGATCAGAGGAAAAGTTATTTTCATCAAATTCATGTGTGATTGGACGTGGAGAAGAACTATTTCCTATTTCTTTTCATGAATGATGTTGTAATGAGTAAGAGATATTTAATCTATTGTCAAGTTACCTGGAGCAATGTTTACTTTAATGATAAAGATGAATCGTTGTGTTATCATGTGATGAATGATTAGTGTAGGTGAATTATTTTTCTTGCCATTATCTTATCACATATGTGTTTTTTTTTTTTCTGATAATTAGTATCTCAGATAGTAATTGAATTTTCACATGGTTAACGTATCAGTACTAGGCCTGTGGTATAAAATTGTCGTCTGCATGCTTGAGTAGTGGGTTATCCCAAGCTCAATCTCTTCTCTAGTAGTTAAAATTAATCATGTTTTGTTGCCAAGTTGGTTTATACCGGATTACATATTATATCGGTCCCACCTAAGAGAAAATAAAAAAAAGAGAAGGTCCAAACTAAAGGAGATGCCTTCACAAGAAAACATAAAGCCCATCAATTAATTGGCCAGATCACAAGATCTAGAGAACCATTCCACCATTAAACGATGTGGAATCTAATTGGGCCTCTGTGGGGGTTTTGGTTCCTACTATTGAACTAAAGGGATTTAAGACCCATAAACATAATTGGAGCTAGAAAGAGGGCCTGAAGAATGAATGGTTGAATACATATTTCACATAGTATTTCAACCAACCTATAGATTCAAAACAACCCACACGCATGGCTATTCATTCCCAAGACATCCCACACACATTGTGTACTCCTGAAATGAGTAACTCACCACAGTCTGAGGAAGAACCTTTTTACCATGACATACTTTATGCTCTTCCTCATGAGGAATTAAACTAATTCAGAATAATCACAAGAGCATACACCTGATAGATCGGTGCATTGTCCTTACCTGCGAGATTTCATCGAAGAAAAAAATAAAGAAGACCAGTGGTTAATACTCCTGACGAGGTTTTTGTGCACATGGTAGAAGAATTAATATATTTCACAATCACTGAAATCCAATATCCTCTTGATCTGATACCCGAAACACCAGTTGGCGATGTCCCTGAACAAGACGATTTTTTGGAAGAGGAGGAGTTTAACTCATAATCTAAAGATATGGAGGACAACAACGACCATAATGAAGAAAGGGGAAAACCACCACTGAACAATCAACCCTAGTTTCCCAGAGATTCTTTGGCTCTCCCTGGACCAGCCCATAACCTTCCCTGACATCCAAAGAAGTTACTTCCTAAGTTTGACCCATAAACCTCAGGATTTATTGAAGATCATATCAAGAAATTTATACTAGCGATCAAACTTATGAACGTCCAACATGAAGACGTAGTTTGCAGGATTTTCACCGACACTTTTGAGAACTCAGCCTCTGCATGGTATTTCAACCTACCTGTAGAATTCATAATTAGTTGGACAAAGTTTCAAAAGGATTTTTTAGATAAATTTGTCAAAGAAACCACTATAGGAGCTCTAATGGTTGAATTGTTTGCAGCCACCATGAGTTCAAAAGAGAAGGTTAAATATTTCAATCAAGTATTCACAACCATCTTAAACAAATTCCAACTCAAAGATAAACCAACTTAGGAGTTACAAATCGATGTATATGCTAATGCGCTCCCATCTTCTAGTTCAATGTTTTTAAAGAGGGTTTCCAAACAAACCTTAGCTGAGAATTTTGAAGAAGATAAAATGATATAATTCTAGATGAAAGGGTGTAAAGAAGGCTAGGTCTCTTTAGTTAAGTAAGAAGTTCAACCTCCTCCCAGGAGAGGACTCCTTCTGACTAGATCGCTAGGTAAACAAGCAGAACAGACTCCTGACAAGGGTAATGGAGACATAGAAGATCTACAACGTGTGGTTAAGAAATTATCAAATGAGATCATAGACATGAAGAGAAACATAGGGGAAGGAAACCAAGGCCAAAGGCCCTATAAGCCTTTATTTAGAAGAAATCCATTGTTCAAAGAAATTGAACCTCCCCCAGCTAACTTGAATATCGATATAGGGAATGTCGCATCTAATTCTTTCTGTACTTATCACCAGGAAAACCACTTTGAAAGAGACTTCCCTCAATGGGTGCATGCCATGAATTTGATGGCCAATTGGATTTTTGATGAGGTTTCCCTAACCAAACAACCAAGCATTTCAGTTATGAATGTTGTTGACCAGGAAGAGATTGACCCACCAAAAGATACAACCATGCTAATATGGGACCCAAACCTAATTATGGATTTCGACGACCTATTTCAGGTTCAAGAACCATCCGCAGAGGTCTCAGTTGTGAAAACTAGAAGTAAAGGCCCTCCTGTCTCAAAGGATCCCACTACCACTCAAACATCAGGGGAAAAGTTGACTCTCGATCACTCGAAAGCACCTTTTTCTCCCCATAAGAACCCTATTAGCATCCATACCCGAGAATCGCCCAAACTGGAGTACAACATAGTTGAAGATCTGAAGAAGTTGAAGGCTAATATATTGATTATGGACATATGTAAAATCCCTCAAAAAAAATATTTCTTGCTACAAGCATTGAAATCAGTAGAAAACCCTATGACAAGAAATGAACAACAAAGAAATATAACTTCAACAGATCTAGTAAATAAACCAACTATGAATACCTTCTTGGAATATAAGAAGGGAAAACCTTTTGTCCCACCACTCCTCTTAACATTTGAAGTCTTCAATAGGAACATCCACAATTGTTTGGTAGATTCAGGAGCATCTTCCAACTTTATTCCCTTCCCTATTTGCAAAAAATTAAATATCGTTCCTCTCAAGAGAGATAAACATGTGATACAACTAGACAGAAACTAGGTCAAAATCATGGGGGAACTTAGAGATGTAATGATCAGGATAGCGACACATCCTAATTTTGTGTAAGTGATTTACATCATTGTAGTAGACATCCTAGAGGCCTATGGGTTATTACTAAGTTGATATTGGTCTGAGAAGTTAAACAGGTACTTTAGTATAGACTGGGCACAACTTTGTCTACCACTGAAGGGATACAAGAATATGATTAGAATCGATAGGGAGATATACTTGAAACATATGGTCACTGATCTAGAAACCCCGAACGAACCCTCATCCACTGATTTCCCAGTCTTGGGCAATTATTCCTGTGATTCCTATTTCGCAAAATTCTCCCCTATTCCATTTGATATCTCTCTCACTCAGAATTCTGAAATGGTTTTTCAAGAGAAATCACCAATACCGATAAAGGAAACCCTCTTTTGTCAAGAACCTGTGCTGAAAATCACCAGACAAACGATAGGAGGGAAAGAAATTTATATGAAGGAAGGGATGGTTAACTTTCACTCACAGATCTGCACCATATATTTTGATGGATTGAAATCAAAGGATGGATCAAGGGTGGGGTGTATCCTCATTGATCCAAAAGGTAAATGTCATTTTCTATCATGTAGACTAGAATTAGAATGCACAAATAACACCACCGAGTATGAAGCTCTAATACAAGGGTTAAAGAAATCCATATACTTAAATGTCAAAGAATTAAAGGTTTTCAGAGAATCAGAGATTATTGTTAGAGAAGTAAGGAATAATATAAATTGCAATTCCCCACACCTAAATAATTATCAACAGGAAGTGCATAGGTTAATAGATCATTTTGAAGATTTTAATATTACAACGATCCCCAGAGAAAAGAACATTCTTGTCAATTCCCTGGCCACAATTGATTCAAGTCTATCACCTCTAGAATATTATGAAGCCTCCCAATTCACTGTAGATATACTCTATAAACCATTGGTGCCCAAAAATATTTATAATTGGAAAGTATTTGAAGGGGATAAACAGATCATCAACTTTCTGACTAGCCAAGATAATTTCAAAGACTTAGATATTGATGATGAAGTATTCCTGGAACAATCAGCAATAACTAATCCTCGGACAAGTCAACCTATTGACAAATCGAAGTTTCACACAACCCTGAAAGGGATAACTAACTTGGAGAATCTTTTTCGACCTGAAGGAATAGTTTAAGGGGCCTAAAAATGCAAAGGTTGGTAGCTCTTGTCCCCTGCATGAAACTACAAATCTTGGAACCTCGGAAAACCTAAAGAATGTGAATCTCGACATGTCTATATCTAAGGAGGAAAGTAAGGCTTATCTTAAACTATTTAGAAAATATCAATATGTCTTTGCATGGTCCTATCAAGATCTGAAACTTTATGATACCTGCATCATTCAACACACTATCCTGTTAATAGATGAATTGAAACCCTTCAAACAAAAGCTTTGAAAGTATCACCCATCCCTGGAACCTCTCATGTATCAAGAATTGAAGAAACTTTTGCATGCCAAAATCATCTTCCAGGTTAGACATTCCGTGTAAGTAGCAAATTTGGTTCTTGTGAGGAACAATTATGGAGAAATCCACTTATGTGTATTTTTTAGGAACCTCAACCGAGATTCAAAAAAAGACAATTACCCAGTCCCGCCAATGGAGCAACTCCTGTAGACTATGTCTGGCTTGGATATTTTCTCTCTACTGGATGGTTTTTCAGGTTACAACCAAGTCCTGGTTTCAGAAGAAGATCGTTTGAAAACTACCTTCTGAACCAAGTGGGGTACCTTATCTTATAAACACATTCCTTTTGGTTTATTCAACGCAGGGGTGACCTTCCAAAGGGCCATGGACATAACATTTCGGGGACTAATCAAAAAGTTTGTGGTATTATATCTGGACAACGTAACTGTGTATTCAAATAATAGAGAAGAGCACATCCAACACTTAACTTAGATTTTCAAAAGGTGTAGGAGATACAGTATATCCTTAAATCCTAAGAAAACGGTTTTCAACATCGAGGAAGGTAAGCTGCTAGGCCACATTATATCTCAAGTAGGCATTCACATAGACTCAGAAAGGATTAAGGCCATAGATCAACTCCCATTTCCCCGCAAAAATAAATCTATGTAGTGTTTTTTCATACAAATCAATTTCGTGAGGAAATTCACTCCCGATTTTGCAGAAACTATCAAACACTTACAAAAGATGATTTGTAAAGATGTTGAATTTACATGGGATGATGAATGGAAGGATTCTTTCAACAACATTAAAACTTCTATATCTCAAGCCCCCATGTTATGAAGTCCCGATTTCAATAGAGATTTCTTCCTCTATACTTTCACCTCCAACCAATCGTTAGCTACGGTATTGACTCAAAAGGATGATGACAACAACGAGGCCCCGATGTCATTCATGAGCACTAACCTCCAAGGATTTGAACTAAATTATACTGCGATAGATAAATAGGATTATGTAGTTTATAAGGTAGTAAAACATTTCAGATCTTACATCCTCAAGAATCACACCAAAGTAATTGTGCCTCACCCAACAGTCTGATATTTATTTACTCAACAAGAGATGGGGGAAAGAAGAGGAAACTAGATGGTAGTAGTTCAAGGGTTTGATCTATATACAAAACCTTCCAAACTAGTTAAAGGACAAGGGTTATGCAAACTTGCAGCTAAAGCTCAAGACCAAGTAAATGACGACTCTAGATGGGAGAATGAAATGGCATTATGGTGTGGTGAAATTTCATACATTTCCCTAGGGCCAGGGTCTTGGTATGAGAATTTGACTTATCTCTTGCACCATGGGACTTGCCCAGAAAGTTTCAACCCTAGGGAAAGGAGAGATCTCAGGTTAAAATCCACACAATACTGCTTCATAAATTCGGTACTCTTCTGGGTTAATTATGACAAGGTACTCTTAAGATGTCTCAAATGGGGAGATGCATACAAAGTTCTGAAGGATCTCCATGATGGCCTTTTCGGTGGACATTTCACAGGAAACACCACCGCCCATAAGATATTGAGAGATGGTTATTATTGGCCCACCTTGTTTAAAGACGCTCACACTTACGCTAGAAAATGAAAAACCTATCAAATAAGATTTGCGAGGGAGAAGAGAGTGGTAGTCCCACTCCAACCAATGACTATATCTAGGCCTTTTGAGCAATGGGGGTTATATATAATAGGATAAATCACACCTGTTTATTCAAACTAGCATAAGTATATACTTACCACCACTGATTATTTCACGAAATGGCTAGAGGCCCTCCCTCTGACCCATGTAAATGAGAAGGTGGTAATCCAATTCATATAACAAAAGATGATCACAAGGCTTGGGGTCCCTTCTATCCTGGTTTTTGATAATGAAACTTATTTGTCTTCCACACTATTGATAGAATACGATCTGGAAAAAGGAATCATAATTAGGTACTCTGTGAATTATTATCCACATGGAAACGGGGTGGTAGAATCAACTAATAAGAACCTAGTGAGAATATTAAAGAAGACAGTTGCAAACAACCAAAGGAATTGGCATAATTTACTCCATAACACTCTATGGGCTGATATAATCACACCCAAGGAAGCCATAGGAAATTCCCCATACTTTCTGCTGTATGGGAAAGAAGCCATTCTTCTGAACGATCTTTATCTCCCATCTCTTTAACTAGCCCAAAATTCCAAAGGAAAACCTTCATTAGTCATACAACAAAAAATTGACACTCTTATCATGCTAGAGGAAGAAAGGGAAAGGGGTAAATCAAAGTTCATGGCCCACCAGAAGATCATTGAAATATGATTTGACAAGAATAAGGCTAAAGAGAAGGATTTTGAAGTAGGGGACTTGGTCCTAAAATGGGACAAAGCCAATGAGCCTAAACGCAAACACTCTAAGTTTCAGAATCTATGGCTCAGGACTTTCTAGGTGGCTGCGAAGATTGGGGCAGGTACTTATCAGTTATAGAACCTGAAGGGGTGACTTGATGCCCGCCCAGTCAACGACCAAGCCCTAAAACAATATTTCCATTA
>ML857245.1:13985-27123 GCA_009831015.1 Picea engelmannii | reverse complement strand
GAGAGAGAGAGAGAGAGAGAGAGAGTGCATGCATCCATGAGAGAGAGATAGAGAGAGAGGGAGCGAGAGAGAGAGAATGCGAGAGCTAGAAGAATAGAGAGAGTGAGTGAGAGGGAGAGCGAGAGATAGAGAGAGTGTGAGAGCCAGATCCAGAGAGAGAAAGTGAATGTGAGTGAGAGAACATGAGAGAGAGAGAGAACACGAGAGAGAGGGAGAGCGCTAGATAATATTAAAGTAGGGCAAAGAATAATACGACACTGGTGCCACATCATTAGGTAAGTATGGGTATTGTTTTTTTAGTTTTTCTTCTTTTCTTGTATTCATTTTTTTAATCTCATTCTTGGTTATTTCTTTACAGTATTCATAGCTGACATATTAGGCAATCCAAGCGGGCTCTGGTCTCTCATATGGCATGCCCTAAACGAGGTTTTTCATTGCATCACTTTCACTTCTGTACGTGCAAATATCTATCTATTACATTATTATCCTTCTTAGATAGTGTTTCAGTCTTTAATTTCATGTCTTGTTGCTATTTACTTCCATGGTAGTTAAGCTTCCTTCTCCTTGCCTTACTTGATAATGACATATCATAGTTTAGCTGTTGTTTTACTTCCATAAAAGTTAGAGTTCCTAGTAATGTAATACTTTGAATATATTAATAAAATACAAAGTTGGGTACAAGACTGACAAGGACATAGATATAGGGCTATGATTCCACAATAAAGAGGGTGGCTAAAGGGGATAAGTCTTTTGAGAGAGAGAGAGAGAGAGAGAGAGAGAGAGAGAGAGAGAGTGTTATCCATGATTTTGATCGTCATGATGATGTATTGGTTATGGTGTAATCAGGCTCTTCATTAGAACTTTCTCCAGAGAAAAGTTACCTTTATCTCTTTCCAGAAATCCCAATTTTGAGGGAGGTTTGTAGGCTACCAATACATTTTCCTGCGAGAATGTATGATTCTCGCAGGCTGCCTTAAGCCAGGGTGCGAGAAGTTCACTCTGTGCCTAACTGTTAGGGTGCAAACTCTTTCTTAAGAAGGGAAAAAGATGAATTCTCGAACCTTCTAGAAGGGAATCTTCTAGAAGGATGATATGGCATTCGAATGGTTATCTAAGTACTGGCTTTCCTGATATTTTGGGATCATTCCTATACAAGTAACTAATCTATTCTCTCTTATATATTGAGGGGATTCTCATGGAAAAGGTTGGAAGCAAACTAGCAAGAGATTTATTGGAGAATTAGTGGAATATTGTGTGAAGGACTGATGCTACAACAACTAGGAACTCCAACAAGGTGATCAAAAGTGGTTGATCTTCTTCATGCATGAGAAAGTGTGTGTGTCAGAGCTAGGAGCCATTGAAAGGAGGTTTGCAACATCAAGGCTCAGGTTGTAATTCTTGCTTTCTATCAATTTAATACAGTAATATGTCCCTTTCCCATAAAGCTAATGTCACTTTATTGCATAACTCCTTGATCATATGTATAGATTAACTATTGAATATATTGAGTTGTCTTCACTTCGATTGGTTTGTACTATTGTGGTATGGATGGCACAAGAGCATTGGAGTGAAGTTGGAACAACAAAGACCCAAGGAAGCGAACATAAGGTATGTTCATGATTCTTATCTCCTAGTTCATTCAATTGTCTAAATCTAGGGAAAGAGTATTATTCTGTCTTGTTTTGTTCTAGATCCAGGTGGATTTAGGGAGATCGGTTTGTGTCCGCACTTACAGATTAATCCTAAAACAAAATTGGCGACTCCACTAGGGACCAATCCCATTTTTTGGTGGCTTTTTTGTATTTTTCTGTGGCCATTTTATCTAGTTTCATATTTCTCCTATCTTGTCAATCTATGAGTCATCAGGATATCCTGATAGACCTTCTCGGTCCAGAAGCCTTTGTCAATTTTTCTTTCATTTTCAAAATTTTTGTCATCTTCAGGAGTTCTCACACTGTGTTTAACTGTAGCCTGCGAGAAGTAGTCAGGTTCGCATCCTGCTCATAGGGTTCAGTGAGAAACCCTCGCACCTTGCTAAAAGGTTGCCTGCGAGAATAATAGATTCTCGCACTGTGTAACACTGCTTGCCTGCGAGCAAGATTTTTGAAAATTTTGAAATTGAGTTTTGGTTTTTCTAACTGCTCAGATCAGTTGAATTACCTCTTTTGGGTTTATTGGATCATTGATTAATATGTTTCTTGCTTTAGTTTGCATGCTTGAACACTTTTAGGGTTTCAAGGTTTTTCTTGTCCTTTGTAGCTTGACTTTCTTTTCTTGACTCTTATTGGAAAATTCATTCTCTCTGCTTTCAAGAGCTGAGTGTGTCTGATTGGTTGAGAACCAGTGATTGGTTGAGAGTTAAGTGCTTGATTTTTTCTCATTTGCTTATTGGTTCGAAAGAACATTTTCGTTTGCATTGAGAAGACTAATCAATTTGTTCTTTGTTTTTGCTTTCATTGAAAGAGTTGATTGGGTTGTTATTTTCTTGTTCATTGATTTGATTTTGGTATTCTCATTGGCATAGTGAGAGTTCTTTTTGGAAAGTGAACAATAATCTTTTCTTTCAAAACATTGTTTTTTGTCTTTAAGAAAACATTGAAAAATCAAATTTTAGAGTTTGTTGAAGTATTTGAAAAAGACACATAGAGATTGTCCTTTGATAAATGATTGTTTGCATTGATATTTGAAAGGAAATTGTGCGTTATAGTTTGGTTGATTTGGAAAACTTTCTCTCTCTCCCATACATAGGATTCATTGAACGAAAAGTGTTATTTTTCATTTTCATTCTTGCATTGTTTGGGTCAAAGTCATACAACATCAGTTTCACTTTCGTTGCCTTTGTGTAAACAACAACTCTTAAAAACATTGCGTAATCTTAAAATGTATCTAGTAACTCTTTTCTATGGCTATTTTACACCAACATTTAGCTAGGCTAGTGCTTTGGAGTAGGAAGAGAGATACACTCTCCAAAATCTCAAAACACACAATAGCATCTTGAGTTAGGGAGTGTTAAATTCCATTTGCAACATATTGTTCTGGGAAGCCCTTCTAACACAAGGGTCAAGCACTAGGTCGCATTGGTGTTGGCAGAGTTACTCACCCTGTTTTGTTGACATCAGTGTAGAGATTGCACATATTACGGGGATCACTCCGAGGTATACCCACAATGATGAGTGGAAGCCTTTTGAGTTGATTTTGGGCTAGATACCCTGCCCTTGCGTGTGGATCGGACTGACGAGTGTTCCCTCAGACTGTACTGTTGTTTGTGGTGACCTTAGTGGCCTATCTCTCTAGGTTCTTACCCAAGGTGACTGTGGAGGGGAAAGTCTTCACGGTACCTGGAATCGACGTTGATCAAACTCAATCGGGCTCCTTGGAGGGTATACCCACGATTATGTGTGGGAGCTTGCACCAGGGTGTAAGTCCGTTAAGTAGGTCGTCAGCGTAACTTTTCCACCCTAGCCCCACTCCTTCTCGTCTCATTTTTACGACGTTGGATTTCATCACCAACTAGTGGCTTCGATATTATAAGGTTTTGTTTGCTTGGTGATTGCTTCCTAGATTTTGTTTACTAGTGCGTGTTGTTTGTTTCTCGAAGTTGACCATAGGAATTTCTTCGCGGAGCTTGTCACTCATTTACAATTGCTCCCCCGCGACGTTCACGTAGAATGCAAGGTTTATCTCCAGAACATCTGGACGGTTCTCAACCCTTGCCTACTAGTACACCTGAGGACTCTCCTCGTCAGACTGAAGTCCCAGTGGTTACTCCACCACATGGGGAAACAAGTGACGTTCCAGTTGGCACTACACCACCTCCACAGGTAGAACGAACTGACTCTCTAGAAGATTTTCGAATTACCAATACTAGAGAAGACTATCGCATTCGCCGTGGTGAACGACCTTTTGTGCGATTAAATTCTTCTGACGAAGCCGTTGTTACATATTCTGAATCAACCGTTGGGCCTTCTCCCGGTGTAGTAGGCCAAGATCCTTTTTGGTCAGGTGATTTCCGACGAGTCCTTTTTGGTACTGAGTCACCCACAGTCTACAAAATCAACCCTCCAGTGTCTTCTGAGACAGAAACTACACCAGAGACTACCACTTATCACTTTGTTCTCCCTCCCGAGATGGCCCATCTTGCGAATACTACGAGTGTCCAAACCGGAATTACTGCAACTACTCTTTCTCCTATCAATACCCAACGAATGCCTGATGTCAACCCGACACTACCACTGGGTTATCATGCGTTGAATGCTTTGTTGAATGCTTCCAATCCAACACCTTCGCAAACCCCAGCTGGTTCTCCAGGTCCTGGGCAACCTATTCCCGGTTTTATCCCGACACTCCCTCCATTTCCTTCCGGCAATCCTAACCCTAGTGGCACTATCCCGACTGTTGCACCAAACCCGCAGATTCTCGTTGGTGGAAAAGGTGGTACGGTTCAAATTCCTCTTATTGGTCACAATCCAATTACTACACAACCTACGATAGGGGGACCAACCTCACCGTTTGGACAAAACATACCTCCTGAGCTGGCCCAGTATTGGAATCAACTTTTACAAAACTTTCCTCAAAATGCTGGGGGGAAGCAACCCGCCCCTACTATCGGCCAACCGTATCCGGGTACGCCTAATCCTATTTGGGGTCAGAGTCATAATACTCAAACTCAGGTCCCTACTCAAACTCAAGGTTATAATCCTTGGGGCTACTATCCTATCCGGCCACCACCGAATCAACCAGGGTCTTCCCTCTATGGATAGACTTCTTACGGTCCTACTGTTTTGCCGACAGGGCTTCCACCCCAAAACCATCAGTACCCGCAAGTAAACCGACAATTACCTTTTCTTGCTACCTTGGATTTGCCAGATTTGTCTAGGATTCTAAATGATCCTATTCGTCACTCTCCCCAATGGCCTGCTATTCCTGCTAAGCTTCCATCGGATATTCCGAAATTCGATGGAAAGGCGGGAGAGGAACCAAATAATCATGTTATGACTTTTCACTTATGGTGTTCATCCAACTCGTTAATGGATGACTCCATTCGTCTACGTATTTTTCAACGAACCCTCACCGGTTCTGCTGCGAAGTGGTATATTGAATTTCCATGAGGTTTCTTTTCTGATTTCAACACCCTAGATATGGATTTTCTTACACATTACCAGTTATCGATCCATTACGATACTGGGACTGAGATTTTGACTTCCTTCAAATAGACTAAAGGCACTCATATATCATATCATATTCATGAGTGGCGAAGGAGACGCCGTCTCATTAAACTTGAACTCCCTGATCAGTTACTGGCCGAATGGTTTACAAAATAATTTGTGAACGAAATTGGTAAGAACATTTCCATGGGTGGCGTTGTCACGGAAGAGTAGGCTATTAGTCGTGCTCAATATATTGATCTCATTTATTCGCAAACGGGAACACTTTACGATTTACTACCTGAATTACCTCGTCCTGGTACTTCCAACACTTCAACTGCTCCGACTGCCTCGCATGCAGTTGATGGTGTGATTGGTACTACCCATACCCACTCACATTCTGTTTCAACTACAACCCCTAAATCAACATCTTCTAATGTTCAAAATGATCCGTCTCCTGTCACTCCCACTGGTAAAACTTCTGAGGTGAACACTGTTCAATCTACCCCGACCGGTAAAAACAAATCAAAAAAGGGGAGAGGCAATAATAAGGAGGGAAAAAATAATAATCAAACAAAACAGCCTAAAAATACTCCTGTTGAGGATCGGGATAAGTGCAAACCCCGATACCCTTGCCTTATCTGTGGTGTAGATCACTACACGAAGGATTGTCCACGTCGTGCCGAGGTTACTAAGTTTCTTCAAGGAACACCCAAACCACCTACGTCGACAGTCTTGTCCCAACCCTTCCCGTCCCAACAACAGGCTCAGTTGGTCATTCATGACCAACCATCTACTTCTATGACGTCATATGTTTTGATGTGTATCGGTGATCCTAAGAAAAATAACGTTGCACTCACGACTAGAGCCAAAGACTATACTCCATCCAAGGAGAAGGTTGACGATTTACCTCCTAATTTGGTACAGTCCTCTCCACCGAATCCACCTACAAACGATCCGATTCATCTCGAACGATCGAGCCTTGATATAGTTATGCAACCACCCCCGAAAGGTGTCGTTAAGAAATCAGCCTTCAATCCTCATGCTCGTGCGGCCCAGAACTATAGTATTGTCGAAGATCTGGCCCATGCACCTTCAACGATGTCTTTCCTTGAAGTCCTTCAGTCTTGTCCTGCGCAACGAAGGGCTCTGTTGAAAGATATAGGTGGAATTGATCCTACAGATACGAATTTAATAGTCTTTGACTTGGAAGATCATATTCCAAGGTTGCCCCCTCAGCTTGCGTTTCAGATACAAGTTGTTGTCACCGACAAGAATATTTGTCGAACTGTTATCGATGAGGGTGCCTCTACGTGTGTAATGTCTCTTGCTTGTTGGAAATCCATTGGCTCTCCTCCGTTAAATGAATCACAAAATACTTTGAAAGCCTTCAATGGATCTGGTTTTAAGCCTTATGGTGTTCTTCCCTCGTTGCCTATTACTCTAGAAGGTAAGACAGTCCAAGTGGAGGTGGAGGTTTTCGACGCTCCCTTAGATTATAATCTTATGCTTGGTCGTAGCTGGATCGATTCCATGCGCGCTGTTGTGTCAACAGTTTTCCATGTAGTACGATTTACTCATCAAGGAAAGGTTGTTACGGTTGACCAACTTGCCTTCTATAATTCCGATACTCGTACTGGCAACGTGCCGTTTATAGCTAAAACCCCACCGGGTTACGAGAATGTCGGGGTACGAGAATGTCGGGGTAGGCCTTTTAAAAGACTATTCGTTAATGGGTACTTTCCCCATTCCACCACCACCCGATGTTCCACGCCCGTCAGTTGCTTCTATTAATATGATCTCCACTGTACCTCATTGAGCTTCCTGTGTCTTCTGACCCTTGGATAGTCCCTGACCCAGGAGATCATACTCGTTTCGGTGACATCATGCCGTTAGGTCCGGCTGAGTCTGCTTATCAAGACATTCAATCAGAAACTCTTTCCACACCCTCTCTTGATGAGTTGTCTCCCGATCCTTTCCGTGTCATCTTTCCCACTGATGAGATGATCATGTCCATCATGGAAGACACCCCTTGGGACGATGGACATCATCGTTCTATACTGTTTTTGGAACAACAAACTCTCGAGAACTACCAACGGATTTCGACTCCATCGACCATTGTTGTCATATCGACCATTCACGGGTCTACACATGATGTGTTTTCCGAAGGGAACCTAAGTAATATTTCTCCCACGATTCCCATTGATATATCAGTTAAACCTGGGATAGTTGAAAATGTTCACATTGGAGCTTCGTGTTCTCCCGACGAAATTGTCACCTATACTTTCCTGTTTAAAGAATTTCGTGATATCTTTGCCTGGAGTTACGAAGAAATGCCCGGTATCGACACTGCTATTGTTGTACATGAGATAAAGACTTATCTCGGAGCTAAACCAGTCTGGTAGCGCCTTCATCCAGTCCATCCACGTAAAGCGACAACTATCAAACTCGAAGTTGAAAAACTTCTCAAAGATGGTTTTATTTATCCTGTGGCTCTGACAGAATGGGTTTCCAACCCTGTACCGATTGAGAAGAAAGGTGGTAGTATTCGTGTGTGTGTTGATTATAGGGATATTAACAAAGCCTATCCAAAAGACAACTTTCCAACCCCTTTTGTTGACCAGATTGTCGATGACTGTGCCGGAAGTGAAATCTTCTCTCTCATGGATGGTTTCTCCGGCTATAATCAAATTAACATCGCTCCTGAGGACCAACATAAAACTGCTTTTATTTGTCCTTGGGGTACTTTTGCCTATAGGAAACTTCCCTTTGATCTTAAGAACGTTGGTGCGACGTTTCAACGTGCTATGTCTTATGCGTTTCACGATATAAAGAATATCGTTAAACCTTATTTGGACGATTTACCAGCTCATTCTTTACGCCGAGTCGATCACCCCACTCATCTCCGAGCAATTTTCGTTCGTTGTCGGTTCTATCGCATTCATTTAAATCCTCATAAATGTGTTTTTTGCGTAGAATCTGTTCGTCTTCTAGGTTTCATTGTTTCACGTCAAGGGATCAGGGTAGATCCTATTAAGGTTGAGGCGATTCTTAATCTTCCTCCTCCTTCTTCACTGCGCCAGTTGCAAAGTTTGTAGGGGAAAGCAAACTTTCTTCGACGTTTCATTCCTAATTACGCCGAGATTACTCGTGGTTTTACCCGACTATTAAAGAAAGATTCTGAGTTCGTTTGGGATTCTATTGCCAACAATTCTTTTGAAGCTTTAAAGTTATCCCTCACCTGTGCTCTGCTTCTCTTTCCTCCCGATTATAGTCGTGATTACTTTCTTTATCTTGCTGCCTCCGAGTATACCATTGGCATGGTTTTAGTTCAAGAGGATGATGCACACGATGAACATGTTATTTATTACTTGAGTCGAAGTCTATCATCAACTGAAATCAAGTATCAACATGTTGAAAAACTGGCTTTGGCTTCCATTCAAGTTGTTCAATGCTTTCGGCATTATATCATTTCAAGGAAAACTACAGTGATTTCGCATTGCAACCCTATGCAACACATTTTGACTCATCAATTGCTAGGGGGAAAGTACTCCAAATGGATTGTCATACTCCAGGAGTTTGACTTAGAGTTCGATCACGCCACGTCTAAGAAATCCTTAGTTTTCGCTGAATTGATATGTGATTTTCCTCACTCCGCCATGGAAAATGTAACAGTAGATTCATTTCCTGATGAATCTCTTTTCCTTATAAGCACAGATGATCTTTGGTATGGAGATATCATTATATATCTCCAAACCCAAACTTTCTGGCCTGCTTTGTCTAGTACCGAACGACGTCGTATCCGCTATCAAGCGCGTCAATACATTATCCTCGGGGATACTCTTTACCGTCGGGGAATTGACTATGTTTTTTGATGTTGCCTGACTTTTGACGAAGCCGAGAAAGATTTGAATGACTGCCATTCCGGAGCATGTGGTGGTCATATGTCTGGGTATGCTACTGCCCAGAAGATCTTACGCGCAGGATATTTTTGGCCTTCCTTGTTCAATGACTGCATTACTGCTGTTCAGAAGTGCCATGCCTGCCAGACCTACAATCAGAAAATTTGGTCGCATCCTGCTCCCCTTCATCCTGTGGTCTCAGTTGGTCCTTTTGCAAAATGGGGCATTGATTTCATGACATGTCACCCTCACTCGGTCGGGGGCATGGCTACATCATTGTAGCTGTTGATTACTTTACAAAGTGGGCCGAGGCGATGCCAACATTCGATAATACTGGAAAGACTGCAGCGTTGTTTCTTTTTAACCATGTCATAGCTCGTTTTGGTGTTCCTCAAGCTATCATTACTGATCACGGTAGTCATTTTAGGAATTTTATGATGTCTGAACTTACGGAAAAGTTGGGTCTTCATCATGATAACTCAACACCCTATTATCCGCAAGCTAATGGCCAGGTCGAAGCAATCAACAAATTTCTTATAACTATGCTTCGATGGATGATAGGAATTCATAAAACCAGCTGGCACACGATGTTTTTTTCAGCATTGTGGGCATATCGGACATCTGTCAAATCCGCTACGGGGTTTACGCCTTTTTGATTAGTCTATGGCGTGGAAGCTATTCTTCCTATAGAATGTGAGATACCTTCTTTGAAGCTAGCTGTCGAACTTTTACCCAATACTTCTGCTGAAGAAGAACGTCTATTGTATCTGATGCGATTAGACGAGAATCGACATGACTCCACTCTAGTAATAGAAGCCCAGAAGAAACGCGTCAAGGCACAATATGACAAGCATGTCAAGCCTCGCATTTTCTCTGAAGGTGATCTTGTTCTTCTTTATGAACAGGATAAAGATGTCTTAGGAGCTGGGAAATTCGAACCAATGTGGCGTGGTCCTTACATTGTTCACCGAGTTTTGGAAAAATGAGCGTATGAGCTGGTTGATTATGATGGTATACCTTTGAGTGAACCCAGGAATGGGTTATACTTGAAGAAGTACTATGCATAAGTCATTTGTGCACAAGTACTTGTATTTTATGTATCATACTTTGTGTGTGTTACTTTAGTTTACTTTTGATGTTATCTGGTATCTACCCTTATGTGACGTTGTGTTTGATTGCTAGATGTCAGAGTCTTCGCTACCCTATATTGGCTTCGCTGATGGTGCTAGCCGTAGTACTCAGAACTTAGCTTCCGCTGCATGGGAAATCTATGCCCCAACCGACGAACTTATCTCTTTACGAGGTGTATGTCTTGGCCGTGCAACCAACAACATTGCAAAGTATAGCGCCACTATTGAATTATTGGTTGATGCTATCTCGCTCGGAATTCGTCATTTGGTTGTGCGACTCGACTCGCAGCTTGTGGTACTACAGCTAAGTAATTTTTACTCTATTCGAAGTCCTACTTTATTACGAGTGTATTTGCGAATTCGCCTCTTGGAACGATATTTTGATCACATTGAATATCAGCATATTCCTAGATGTCTTAATACATTAACAAATGCATTGGCTAATTATGTATTGGACAGACATTTAAATCATTTATGAATCAAACACATTAAAATCCACACAATATAAAGTAAACCGGTAGACGCCATCTGTATATATAACAATCAAAAAGTTTTTTTTTTTTTACAAAAAGTTTGTCCGAAGACCAAAATATCAAAAATGGAAGCTTATATCTTCTACAATGTGACATCATGGATGACATTCACGGTAACACACAACTGACCTAGCCACTCTACGGAGCAGTGGACCCATAGCTACTGAAACTCCTACAGTGTGACGCTGGTCACGTCGTGGGATCTCTTCCAGAGTCATATCTGGAATATCTGCTGTCAGACCCTCTAAGTTCTGCTCCAAAATCTGATAATCTTCTGCATACTGTGGTGATGCTGGTGCTATTTCTCCTCGTCGCTGGATAAGAGAGGTGCTAGGAGGTCTATATGGTCCAACATCTGTGTTATCAACAAACATTTTTGTGTTAGTCTTCAGATAAATATATAAAAAACAAAAACATTTAAATATGATAAAAATTCAAAAACATTTAAAAAGAGAAGATGCGTGTACTTCTTACCGAGGTCTCCCCACTGAGCGTCTTTAGGCAGTGCTAGATCCGGATCTCCTCGGAAATCCAACCCGACATAGGCGTAGTCATCGACCATCAACATTTGGTTTTGCAACCAGTCAAAGAAAATATCGTCATATTTGACGATTGGTCCTGCCACGTGCTGGGCCATGAGCCGACACCATCGCAACATCCTCAGATCCCTAGGACCCAGAAAGTCCCACTCAACCTGTATTCTGAATACAGGGACTCTCTCGAGGAAGAAAGACACTAGCAAAGATCCATATCCAAATTGTTTCAGTTCACCCCACCTGCACTTAGTCAGTTGTCTTTTGATACTGCGCAATACTGCATCAACCCAGTTAAATACTCGGGGCTCAGTACACTCGATGGCGTACGAGAAGTAGCTTTGTAATTCCATATGGGGAGCGGAACTTCCGTCCATCTGATAAATCATGAAGAGAATAGTGCGGAGAGTCAAGTCTGTTACTCCCCAAATCGCCACTTTCCCTTTCTTTCTTTCGGCCTCACGTACACAGTATTGATTACAATATTCACTCATTTTTAACCCGCCACCTCTGCTGCTGGTCAGACTGACATGAGACGTACACCTGGATAATCTGTTCAAGAAGTATATGTCTTCTATGTCAATGGCTAGTGTGTGAGCTCCTACATTAAAAACTTGCTGGTCTGGATCCCACATATGGACTAGATACTCCAGTAATCTGACTTGGTCTCTCATGCCCGGGATACGAAAGTATTTTAAGAGACCACAATATCTCAATGCAGCTATGGTGGGAGGATGATTCTTGACATTTGCATTATCCTCCTCATGTTCTCGTTCCCGCCACTCAAGCACCATGATTGTTGGTCAAATACCTGCACAAGGAACATAAAGGGTGGATTAATGATTTTGTTCATGATCTAGATTTTTTTTCATTGGCTAAACATTTAAAAAAAAATTGAGTTCTGTGTTTCTCGCAGGTGTCTTGTTATACACAGTGTGAACCCCTCGCAGGTGGCTCAAAGCTTGCCTGTGAGAAAGTATCATTCTCGTAGGCCCCATATGGGCAGCCTGCGAGAATTTCTACGCGCATATAGGGTTCAAAAACCACTTGAAAATGCAAAAAATTAACCAATGAAATCAGAAATTTAAACCATGAAAAGATCAAGAAGGAAGAGCTTACCGTAGTACTGCAGACGGCTCGTCAAATGATCTCTTGTAGCTCCCAAAAATCAACGCCGAAGTTGGAGGGTAAAATGGGGGTTTTTTGGAACTCAATAGTGAAAATGTGAAATGATATGGTAAAAATGGTTATTCATTCATTTAATTTA
Source organism: Picea engelmannii (assembly GCA_009831015.1). NCBI lineage: Eukaryota > Viridiplantae > Streptophyta > Pinopsida > Pinales > Pinaceae > Picea > Picea engelmannii. The sequence goes on along the minus strand of ML857245.1, from coordinate 14,614 downwards.
CTTTTTACTATGTCACTTTTGGGTTTTTATGTTTACATATTGTTTAAACCTAATTACTAATATACAAATGAGTGTAATGACTTGCAGGTGTGAAACATTGATGATTACAAAGAAGGATATGGACATATTTTTCTCCGTTATGGTGTGATTTTGATTGTTTTTTAGGGTTTTTACATAAAAACCTCGAGCATCGTTTTTGTCCGTTCTTATGCTCATAAATACAAGAGAACATGATGGAGCATAGTTTTATCACTTTTTCGGGCTCATCGAGGTTATATGAAAAAGGAACCCCCTGGAGTTCTCTTTAAGCTCTTTTCAGACTCTCTAAACATGAAAATATCGCCGAGCGACCTTGCTATCTTCACACTCGCTAAAGTATTTGAAATATGCGTCTGGTGAGCGATAATTTCTCTCTTTTTCGGTCTCATCCGGACTATTTTATGAAAAAGGAACTGAGAGAGTTCTCTTTTAAGTGTTTTTCCAAATTCTATAATCTTGAAAAACCTTTGAGTTTACTATCTCTGGACTCGTTAAACAAACATTGACAGACCCGTGATGGGACCGAACCACTCCTTCTTAGGGTTCGTTAAAAATACTCCGAGGGACTCGTCCGAAGGATGAGCTTATAT
>ML857243.1:12698-27125 GCA_009831015.1 Picea engelmannii | reverse complement strand
CATCTTTGTATATCTTATAAACTTGTATAAACTTGTAAGTAATTCTAATTTAGGGGGTTTGGGTAGTTTGATTTGATTAAATTGTAAAGTACCTTGTAACGAACCACCCTTACACATAGTTGACCCCATTGCCCAACCTTAGGAACTAGTCTTTAGTTGACTTAGGGAAAGGGCTGACCTCACATTTAGACTTGGACTTGCACTTGCATTGTTGCTTGTCATCCTAGGCTAGCTTTCCTCCTTAGCCTCTAACCATTTTAAATTAACTCCTAGAACACATAACTTAAAATTAACTTAGCAACTTAGGGACTACCCCCTTGGCTTCCCTAGGAGTAAGCCTAGAAGGAAGAAGTTCCCGTCAAGGTGACAGTGTGGGCAGGAACTTAGACATTGTGTCTCCGAGGGCACACTAAGTGAGCAGGACTTAGCTCACGTTTGCAAGTGTGCATAAGGACGGCAACAACACCCAAGATGATTTCTCCGTCGAAATTTGACGGGAAACTATGCAACAGATTTGCCTTGCCCTCCTCTCAACTGGGTTAGAAGGGAATCCCTGGATTCTCCCTGGTTGGGACAAGTCGACTCACTAAGTCTCCTCAGAAGCTGCACCCTAACCCTGAATAAGTGCGCTCTTGCTGCTGCAACCTATGTAACTGCTACTAAAGATCGATGGAAGATCTGTGTGATCTCCCCGGTGACTAGGGCGTGTCTCTCAACACCGAAATCAACCACTAGGTGTATTCCTCCTGGAATCCACAGAGCTCTCTCTCCCGAGATGTGCCTCTCTCCTCAATGACAAGTCAAATTCTTCATAATAATGAATTAGGTTGCTTTACTCTTTCTTTATAGCTTCCTGAAACCCTAATTCGTTGTTGACCTAGCTCACTTTGACTTAAAAGCGCTTTTAGTCACTTTTAGCTCAATGCCACTTTCGAATTATAACACCCTTAGTTGAAGTGACCTATAGTAACCCCGTTTACCCCTGTATGGCCCTAGCTATAGTCTAACAAGGTTGTTTAGACCATTAAGCCTCCTCTCTGGAGCTCTTATTTGGAAAGGGACACTACAGAAGTAGAAAGTGTATTTTTCTAGGATATTCTAATACTTCAAAAGCTTATAGATTGTACGATGAAGCAACCAGAAAGTTTATTCTTTCTAGAGATGGTATATTTCTTGAATTTGACAAAGCTCCACTCACTGTTGATAAACAACTTGCTCGTCTTGACAGATTTCACTCTAAAAAATTCTATCATGAATGGGATAATGATCTTCCAAATCTTGAAGGGGGGATTCCTGTTCTAGATCAATCTTTGGAATTTCAATTTCCTTCCACAACTTCCTCTTCTTCTGATTCTCCATTAGAGAATGAGGATAGTTTGAATGACAGCAGTGATTCTGAAGAATCAATACCAACTCTTCAAGAATATGCTCTTCAACCTATTTCAAAGACTCTTGAAACTGAGCAATCATTGCAACAACCAATACGTAGATCATCACGGATCAGGACATTTCCAAGAAAGTATGATGAATTCGTCACACCTATTGCTCATGCAGATGAATTTCGAAAATTTGAGACGAGATGTTCTGCCAGACAGAGTGAAGAAAATGCAAGCGATATTACTTCAAGCTCAGCTAACAATCCCCATAGTTCTTATGCTTGTGAATTAAACTTATCTGTTGTTGATGAACCTGCTTGTAAAACTCCATCAAGGATTTTTGCAAACTAATTTTCAATTTTGGTTATGTGTTTTGTCAAACAATTCATGAGAAAACCAACCACTTCTTGTTTGGCAAATGTCTTTGAGTTTTTCTTGGTTTATGTGGCAGAAACAATTTATCAGCAGTTCATAAATGGCTATTCTAACAGTTGAACTCAAAGGACCTCTAGTCCACTATTTAACATTATAAAACAACTGGGGCATTAACCTTAGTTAGGACACAATAACACACAATATATATCAGAAAATGCACAATAAAAGACTGATGAACCTGGTTTATATTACTGCCAATTAACTTGATGTACAAGAGATAAGGCCGCCTATAATGAAGACTTATGCAACAACCTTTAAATGTTTTAGTGATCTATGGGTAATGGTTGGAGCAACTAATGTCCAACAAGCCTGTAATAGAGGGTTCGACCCAACATGTAAAGATTACAATTCCTAAATCTGATAATAACTCGCCCAATTGATATAGTTGAATCCCAATGTGAAGGAAGTGGCCACCAAATAAGAAACTCGTCCCCACTGTATGATCTCTAGCTGAATAACTTGGCCTCACTATCAAAATATCTTAGTCTGGAAGCTCAGAAATGTGCCTAGCATAGAGATAAACTGTTCCTTCAAGTATTATTAGACTCCAATGAAATAACTCAACCTCCCAAGTATTATCACAACCCGACAAAAGGGTAAACTCATCCCCAAGTTAAAATAAATAGACCAACTAAGCCATAACTCGACCAACATCAAGGGAACACGAACAACAAGTGTAAGAACTCTTCTTGTAGTAGATAAACCCATCCCACATGCCAGAACTCGGCCCTCCAAAAATATATGAGTCAACTTCAAGGAAACTCGACTCTTGAGTGAAATAACTCCCCACACACAAGAAAACTCGCCCTTAATGGATGGGACTTGTTATCCATCAAAGTTGCACAAGGATGGACTTCCAGCGAGCCGCCAAAGTTTGAACATTGTTGTTCAGAGTTAAGAAGTTCAACTGGTCGTAAAGACCACCCTTTTCTTTTACATTTCCATAAAAAATTGTAATAAGAGATGTTGCATGATGAACTTGTAAAAGGTCTTAGCCACCTTAATTCCTAAGCGTGAGTTATACTCTGGAGTGTTTTTTTACTTACTAATTATATTTTGCCGTTTCCAGGCAATTTATAATTTATGAGTTTTTTCACTCAACCCCTCCAGAGCTGGAGTATATGCCCATGGTTAGGCTTGAGCATGGATCTAAGCCTAGTGTCTAATGTATATTACCATGCTAAACATTCTCCTAGAGTCTTATGGAAATGTACTAAGTCCCCCTTAGGATTTTTTTTAATTTTTTCAGTTAATTAAAAAATTGTCAGAATTCGGCAATTTTTAATTAAAAAATAAAGATGTATAAAAAAAGTCGTACTAGGGGACTTAATATGCCATGGGGATGTTCAGTTTTTGATCTAGATCACCCATATTACCTAAGTACCCACTTAGTTGAGCAAAAATAGTGATTTTAATCACTTAAAAGTCATTTTTGCTCACAAAACCCAAAAAAGTCAAATAAAATCATAAAAAATCAGCAATTTCTAATTTTGGGGAACATGTTTAGACATGATTGGAGGGAAAATAAAGGCACAAAAGTCAAGGTGGCTCTCATTGGATGATGTCCATGGGTTAAGGGGCATGGTTAAAGGCATGCATCATAGTTAAAGAGCATGTGTTCAAAAGGAGGTGCGCACCTCTCCCTTGAGGTGGTGCACTCTCCAAAGAGGATCTCCTCCCAATCAAGTGACTCATCTAGTGGCTGCAATGTGGCAGCCCACATGATACTTGGCGTATAGAGAAGGCAGTAGCTCGCCTCTTCTCCTCTCCCTTGTGTCCTCACTCAAGAGATGCGCCCCTCACATTTGGCATACGCACCCCTCTTGGGATCTTCACCAGAATTTGTATAAAGCAAGTGATCCAGATGGATATCGATGGCCACCCACCTTTTCCAACTGGCTCAAAACGGTTTTCTGACAATTTTGGCAATTTACTATTTTTAGCAGTTTTAACTTCCGGGGCCATTTTGAGGGCCTAAATAAAGGTTTTTCGGGATCGAGCTCCTCAATGATAGTCGAAGGCATGATTGAGCCCCCAAAATGAATCTCCTCGATGATACCTTTCCAACGGGCTATCACACGCCTAAAATAGAGATCGTATGCAAAAGCTACGACTTCGGGAAGTTGATGTACTAACTTACCCAAACGGGGCCCACATGACTTTTGGCGCTTCATCTCCTAGTGTTAGGTTTTTGGATGTCTAGGGTTTTCGACATTCTTGCTTATTGTAAAAAGGCCTTCAAAGCCTCATTGTAACCTTCTTCTTGTGAATGCGCGCTGCCGTCACATCTCTTCTCAGAGATAAGCCGCCACCATTCCCGCAAGCTTGTTTCCGCTGCATTTTATAGTTTCAGCTTATTTCGTTATTGAATAGAAAACCAGTTTTACTGTATCTCTATAATTTTGTGTTAAGCACCTGTTAAGAATATGTATTCATTTCGTTCTACTCATAAAATCCGGATCAGTGGTATCAGAGCGGTCTGCTCCTTGTCGTCTTAATGCATGTCCCCAACGAGGTCGGAGTACAAAGAGTTGAGCCTCGAGCTTGTTGCTCTTGAGGAAAGAAGCTCTCGCACGCCCAAGCGACCTCCCATAGCAGGAGAAAAGAAAGATGACGGGACAAGAGATCCTTTCAAACTGTTGATTGAGGAAGCCCTCACGCAACAGAGGAACGAGATGATGGATAGTTTCGCGCAAATCCTTCGGCGGCTACCAACAGGGGACGCATCTTCTTCAAACGGAGGCGCTGCCCCCTTCAAGGTACAAATAAATTTCGATATTCCTATATTTGAAGGTCAGATAGACGCAAATGCCGTAGACAAGTGGTTGAATCTACTAGAAGGGTATTTTTCTGTCCATAACTTTTCGAATAAAGAAAAGATTACTTTTGCGCTCCTCAAAGCCGTTCCCCATGTCAAAGATTGGTGGGAAACTTTCTGCGAACAAAAGGAAACAGAGGAAACCTCATTATTCTCAATCACGACCACCTAGGAATCCTTCAGGGATGCTATTAAGGAACAATACTACCCTGTCGGAAGTTATGATGACCTGTATACCAAATGGACCACACTGCGGCAAGAAAGAGACCAAGCAGTGCCAGATTTCACAAATATCTTCCATACCTTGCGCACCAAGTTGGGTATCAAAGATTCGGAGCGACATCTGGTGCTCAAGTATCGTGGTGCTCTACATAGATACATCTAGACCGAAATGGAATTTCTGGACATATCATCCTTGGGTGCGGCCTACCGATATGCCGTCAAAATCGAGCAAAAGCTCAAACAAAAGACGTGGCAATTTGGGCCTCGGAACCCCTCACAACAAAAGCCAGGAAAGGGCGGCCCCAACCCACCGAACAAAGGACATAGAAAATATGGACAGTATCAGGACAACCAGTCCAAGCCGCAAGCAAAGAAGGACACCGGAAAGACAAAGAAAGATACCAGGAAGTGGTGCGACTTCCATAAGAGACATTGGCATAACACTGTCGACTGTCGCTGGTGGCCGAAGTGAAAGCCTCTGAATCAGATGCAGATTATGACTCTGATCCAGAACTAGAAAGGGGAAGACGGATCATTGACGCGGAACCCAGTGCCACCATTGCTACTACCAAGCTCCAGCCTGGTGAACCAGACGAGCCAGAAGAAGGAGAGCGCCTCTTCCATTCACAGATGTGCGTAAAAGGCAACCCGCTGCACTTCATCATTGATAGTGGTAGCCAGAAGAACCTCATATCAGCAGAGGTCGTCAAGCGGCTGGCCCTGCCAACAACGCCGCACCCACAACTATACACCAATGGATGGCTCTGCAAAGGAAGCGATCTTCGCGTCAGCCAACAGTGTCGACTGTCGTACGACATCAAGCCCTTTAAAGACAAGGTATTGTATGATGTTGCTCCTCTCGAAGTTTGTGATGTTCTTTTGGGCCAACCTTGTTTATGGAAACGTCATGCTGTATATGAGTCTAGGCCTCGTAGTGTTATTATTACTTTGAACAGGAAATTGTACAGGATACCCGAGGCAGTCCCACCTAGTGCTATTTCCTTGATCTCTGCTAAGCAATGCAGGAAGGTCATCTCTCAGATGAGGAAGTTTGTCTTCCTCGTGATTCACTCTTAGAATAAGCGAAAGATCACAGCCACATCCAGGGTCTCTGCGGCCGACCTCTCCACACAACAAAAGCAAGTAGATAAGGTCGTGGAAGAATACTCGGATATCTTCTCCTCACCTACAGGGGTACCTCTGCACTGCCAGGTCAAGCACCCCATCGATCTGACCCCCGATGCACTGCTACCCATTGGGCCAGTCTATCGTCGCTCTTTGTTAGAGAATGAGGAGATCAAGCGACATATACAAGAACTGCTCCACAAGGAGCACATCAACCCCAGGTCATCACCTTGCGGGAGCCCAATCGTGCTGGTACAGAAGAAAAATGGAACCTGGCGACTCTCTATTGATTACCGGGCTCTGAATAAAATCACAGTCAGAAACCGGTACCCGATTCCCCGAATCGATGACCTCCTTGATCAACTCACGGGGGTCAAATACTTTAGTAAGATTGATTTGAAGTCTGGCTACCACCAGGTCCTGATAGAATAGACAGATGTATGGAAGACCGCCTTCAAGTCAGAGGAAGGCCTTTTTGAATGGTTGGTCATGCCCTTTGGTTTGATAAATGCTCCAGCCACTTTCATGAGGATGATGGACGATATCCTGCGACCATTCACCAATAATTTTGTAGTGGTGTATCTGGATGACATTCTAATTTACAGCAAGACTTGGGTCGAACACTTGCAACATATTTAGTAGGTTCTGCACACCCTGCGACAACACAAGCTATACGCCAACTTGGAAAAATGCTCCTTCGGCATGGACAGGGTCCATTACCTGGGCTACATCGTTGATCAACATGGCGTACATGTGGTTCTAGCCAAGATCCAAGTCATCCGTGACTGGCCAGCCCCAACAACACTCATTGAGCTTTGGAGCTTCTTGGGCCTTGCCAATTTCTACTGCAGGTTCGTGCTGGGTTTCTCCCATATTGCATGGGCCCTCAGCCAAATAAACAGAGGTGGTGGTAAGGCAAAATTTGCATGGGGCCGATCCCAACAAGAAGCGTTCGATGATTTGAAGCAGTGCTTGTGCTCAGCCCCAGTACTTTCACTACCAGACCTGCAGCATCCTTTTGAGATCGAGACTGATGCTTCAGACTATGTTGTGGGCGTCGTTCTCACTCAGCACGGCCACCCCATGACCTATCATAGTGAGACACTGTCAGATACCGTCCGTAAGTACCCTACTTACGACAAAGAAATGTACTCCATTGTGCAAGCATGTCGCCAGTGGAGACATTACATTCTTGGGAAGGAGACAGTCATCCACACTGATCATAAGCCACTGCAGTTCATGCAGACGCAGGGAAAATTGCAGAATGACCGCCATCAAAAGTGGTCCATGTTATCCCCGATTCCTAGGGATAACTAGGAGATCATGTCTCGAGGCCCACAGGTCCTAGACATGGAGTACCGAGAGCAGGATTGACCTGAGCATGGCCCTGGAGGGCCCATCTTTCTTCTTCATCAGGCCTGTCCTATCAGCAGCAGCAGCATCCATCACCATCGGCTTGGACTTGCATCGGAGAAGACTCTTGCTCCATGAGGTAATTGGTCCAGGTATCATGGTATGTGTCATGTTTGATCATTATAACTTTCAGATGTATGCATCAGGTTCCTTACATTTCTAACAACTGCTTGGATCTTACACTAACCCACTTGATCATGGTTGGGGGGATTAATGGGATGCCCTAGCAAGCTTGTATCCACAGGTTTTGGTTAGCCACCAGGGGGGATTTGAAGAGCCATCGTCCGCTCCCACCATATTATCATTTTACATCTTATCTCCTATTCATCTATCCCATTCCCCTGGTCCGGGCATTAGGATAACCTATTTGAGGGGTTACACTTTATCTTGTGGGAAGAAGGGGCTAAAGGCCCAAGAGGTAAAAGCAGTTGGTAAAAGATAAAAGCCATAAGAAAATAAAACCTAGAGATGCCTCGCCCAGGGATCCCCGAAAAGGCAATAAAAAGCCTCTCGATAAGAAATAAAAGGGACCCGAAGAAAATAATAAAACAAGACCTAGCCAAGAGGATGGGAGGTCTCATCACGAGCCGACCCATTATGTTCATAGGTGTCTAGCAGTATGACATTGCCATTATCTGGTCACCACGCCAGGGAGGTGACCTTTGGTTGCATGGCCAAGGGAAAGGGGGTCTCATCACGAGCCAGCCTTATCATTTCTACGAAAATACTCGTGGGTAACACTGTCAACTCTGGTCACCACGCCAAGGCAGTGTCCTCTGGTCAGACCTTGAAGCAAAAAGAAAGAAAAAGTAATAAATAAAAGAAAGAATAAAGGCAATAAAGGGCTTGGAAAGAACTGCATCCATGATAGGTACAACTCGCCTCCTACAAAGGCACCCATGGATAATACCTACCCTTGGTCTTCACAGTGTCTGGACATCCTTAGACCATACCACCTCATATTACATGGCTTGAATGATATCCTTTGGAAATTTTCCTCTTCTTGTGGACGCTGGCCCAACAGGGCACTTTGTCTTTTTCTTCAGCTTTGTATAGTAGGTCAGTGTAATGTTTTTGAGCTATTAGATGATATAAAAGGGCCAATGTTTCCCTCAAAGGGGCTTGACGTCCCATATTTTGCTCATTTATGTCTTTTACTTAGCTAGGGTTAGAAGGTTAGTAGTTGTTCAAAGTGTTTGGTTGTTTGTATGATCAAGGGTACTCAAACAATGGAGGTCTTAAATCAGTGCCTTGTTAGGGCAAATGGAGTCAAAAAAAGGGGCTACAAATGTTGAAGGGTTGTGATGATAGTAACAGGGTTAGAGACAAGAGGTTTTGATGTTGAAGTGTTGATATAGCAAGGCTTCAACAAGTCAAACCCTAGGGGAGACGGCTCACTATGGTGTAGATGACCTAGGCCATAGTGTGTCTTCCTCCTCCTCTAGCTCAAAAGACAAATTTAAACAACTAGCTTGAGCAAGAAAAGATATGGCTGAAGACAAGAGGGTTAAATGTTGAGGTGTTGCTAAAGTCAGGCCTCAACAATGAAACCCTAGGGGAGAAAGGCTCACTAAGGTGTAGAAACCCTAGGCCTTAGTGCTTTCTCCTCCTTCTTCAGCTCATTGACAAGAACAAATGGCTAGCTTGAGTGATAGATGCTATGGCTAAGGACAAGAGAGTTTGATGATGAAGTGTTGCTATGGAAAGTCTTCATCAATCAAACCCTAGGGAAAACGACTCACTAAGGTGTAGAAACCCTAGGCCTTGGTGTGTTTTCTCCTTCCTTAACTCAACAACAAGTAAAATACGGCTAGGCTAGAAGAATAGGATTAGAGTGTTTCTATGGAAAAGCTCTATCTAACTTCAGCAAAATCAAATGGCTCTTTAACTTAGTAGGGACATGAGACAAGGACCTTAGCATGTGCTTGTCACTTAGGGTTTTAATTCAGCAAATTATAATAACAAATGCAAGTAAATAGTACCATAACCATTCAATCAAGAAGTGTTGCAGAAATTCACTTACATTAACCAAGAATTCCAATAGCCAAACACTAGTTGTAAACCTTCCACCAAGAAGAAATGCCAAAATAGCCAAGAAATAGTCTCCTTCAACAAGTGCGCACCAATTTTCAGCCAAAAACCCTAAATGAGGGCGCAAATTTCAGACCGCACCAAGTGGTGAGTGAAAGATGATCAAAAAATGAGAGTAAAAACCCTCAATACATACCATACAAATGACCTTAATTAAATTTTAGGTCATCAAAAGGCCGACAAGGCCAAAATACACAATACTACTGTTTTACATTAAATTGTCATAAATTGAACCCTAATCAAGCAAAAGCAAGACATCATGCCCCTTCTAGGGTGACGTTAGCCCTTTCTAGGGAAAATGCAGCCTCCTGGAGCAAAACGTTAGCCCTACTTGGGCTTCTCCAACCTGCCACATGTGCCAAAGTGCCATGACTATCTCCCAAAACGTCCATGAAGCCGGATGATGTCATGAGCCTCCTGGGTGACGTCCTAGGCCTTCCAAGGCCAATGTTCCAATGAAGAGGGCACAACCCCCCTAGGTAAAGCTATGCCAGGGTGCCTCTGTGGAAATTCCTCCTCTTCTCCAGTGCAAATCCTTATGTCATGTCTCTTCCCCCTGCTGTGGTCTCAACATCCATCTGGTGGGCTCTTCAGCGCCATGGAGGTCCGAACTAATCATCTCCCCATGTGTACCTGTCCAATGTGATACCTATCCGTCGGGCATGATCCTGCACATCAACAGCTACACCCTCCATGGGCTCATAAGTCACAGGGATCATAGCAATGTCAATCACATCTCATCATCAATATTATTAAACATGTGCATAAAACCCCTTTTACCCTAGTAAGTGCTTAAAGACATTATACAAATATGCAATACAAGTTTGGAGTAGGTGACAAGGCGTCCTATTGGGCTAGTGTCCACCGGAAAAGAGATGTTTTTGGAAGAGATTAAATCCAAGTCATGTAAATGGGTGAGGTGGATAAGGGATGTCCTGACAAGGGGTGCAGTGAAAGCAGGGGAATGTAGGGCTTATCTGTGGGTGCCTTTGTAGAAGGCGAGTTGCACCTATCCTGGATGCAAATGTTTCCAAGCCCATTTATGCCTTTTATTCTTTATTGCTTTTTCTTCAAGAAGCTAATTAGGGGACACCGCCCTGGCGTACTGACCAGTGGTGGCAGTGTTACCCACAAATACTTTCACATAAATGAGAAGGTTGGATCGTGATGAGACCCCCTTTCTCTTGGCCATGCAACCAAGAACCCCTACCCTGGCGTGGTAACCAGCTGCTAGTAGTGTCATACTGCTAGGTACCCATGGACCTAATAGGTTGGCTCCTGATGAGACTCCCCATCCTCTGACTAGGTCTTGTTTTATTATTTTTATGGTTCCCTCTTGTTTCTTGCTGAGAAGCTCTTTATTGCTTTCTCGAGGATCCCTGGGCGAAGCATCTCGAGGTTTTATTTTAGGCTTTTATCTTTTGCCAGCATGCTTTTACCTTCTGGGCTTTTAGCCCCTTCTTCCCACAAGGCAAGGTGCAACCCTTAAATGATTGGCCAACCCAATTCCCGGACAAATGTAATGGGATGGATGAGCGGGAAGCAAGATGAAAAAGTGGTGATATGACGGGAGCGGACAATGACTTTTCAAAAATCCCCCCAGTGGCAACTCAAAACCTATGGGCACAAGCTTACTAGGGCATCCTGTCATTCCCCCTGTTGACCGCCCATTTGACACCAGTGGTCAACTCATGTGCCATGAAGAGATGTATCGTCAGATGCAGTGTTATTGAAGATTCTTGGTTCTACAGGCCTGTGTTTGGCCCAACACTTATTTTTGTACTTGGAATTTCCGCACCCCTGTGTGGGTTAATAATGTAATAGGTCTGCATGAGTCATGTCTAGGTCAGTTACCTTGGCATCGGTTCACTGGGAGAGTGTAGCACCACTTTTCACTCACTATTGTGTAGGTGTTACTACGCGGAATAACAACATTCTCACTCACAATTAATCACATGCATTCAAAACAAGTTAAACACATTCAACACAGAGTAATCATACGATTTACTGCCATAATCAACAATCNATACTATTTAACATCAATTCATATACACAGCAGAATACATGATGATTATAATACACAGAGATACAAAAACATAATTAAAGCATCATCTGGTACTTATCTTTGAACAGTGGTAGATTCCACCAACCAAGTGCAGGCCTTCCACGAACCTCTCAGCCTCAGACCGCACTGCTCATCATCTTAACAGTGGGTCACCCCCGAGCTGGGACTAAGCTCCACCCCAAGACAAGGAATCCTAGGCTAAGCTGAGGTTACAGGGAAACATCACACAACCACAAGGATGGGATTCTCTCCCAAGAACCTCTCACGCTCACTGCCCACAGACCCTCATTCCCCACATGTCTGTTCCACCCCAGGAGTATACACCTTCTCTGTCACCTAGATAGTCCTTCGGCTACTAACCTCCCTTGCCTTGGGTTACAGCAACAGGCCGGACCGAAAGTCTCCGGGCTCTGTGGTAGCTACAAGGTTCCTTCCAGGAGTTCTCTCCTTCCTCTGTACACTCTCTCTCCTGGAGAGAGTGTTGCTCCACTGGCCAACAAGCCACACGTACTCCAGTACTGCGTGGCCACAACAATCAACAGGGGAAACTGACACGGCTTTCCTACAGGCTCAACAATGGCCAAATGGCTCACGGTCACGACTTTGGGATAGAGACCCCATGCACAAGCTCGATCTCAGATAGAGGATACACATGGATTCTCCAGACGAACACAGGTTTTTCAGTTCAGAATATGTACGAGGTTTTTCTGTAGAGGTTGGATTCGTCGTACCGCTCAAAGGCTGTATCCACTCAGGCCATCAAGTGGAATGGAGGAGAACCCCCATCACGTCTCATCTTCGCCATTTTATTTGCATGGGTCGGGGCTGACACTTGTCGCCCTAGAAACTGCATGCGTTTACCCAGCATGCATCACCTTCCTCATGGTTAGGAACTTAGGATAAAACATGAAATGCTCATGCCTTTTTGGAATAATATTAAAATATTATTCCCAAGGCTGAAGCCCCCCTAGGCTTAACACTTAGCCCCTTTTCCCACCTTCCAGCCCCTAATCCCTTGCCTTCTCTGTGGAAGCTCAGTCCCCCTTCATTCATTCATCGTGGTCGGTCTGCACCTGACGGTGTTTACAAATTTTTATTAATTTGTTCTACGTGATTACATATACAACAGCAGGCTCCTAGCCTTCAACACTTAGGCTCCCTGGCCTAACAAACACATAAGCCACCAGCTTATAAAAACTTGGCTCACCAGCCTATAAAACATAATTACAATTCCTTTCAGAACATGATTTACAACAGGGCTCGGCCCTGGGGACACTACAGAGAGTTCCTTTCACCGAGGGTTTTTTATCCTCAGGTTATCATTGGGCCTTGCAGCCTTAATGATTTCCCTTGAGTTTTTCCCTCGCACTTTACATATGTCCTCCAAAGTGGTGAACAACATTACAGTGGGCTTATGTTTTGGTAACTATATAGGGAATTCATTGTAAATGACCATACAAGACATCATAGAAAATTTCGCGGAATTCCGTCGAGTCTAGGATAGTTTTTTTTAATTAATTAATTTTTAATTAAATTTCCCTAAGTTTGGAGGTTTAATTAATTAATTAATTAATTATTTTTGAGCAATAATTGTAAAAACTGGATCCTTGGACTTTTGATAGGGGTATTTGTGCTCAAAAGAAATGGAATAGAACCTCCTACATCCTTGGACCAAGTTTCAACTCGGTCGAACAACTTTAGCCATGGGTTAGTCCACCTAGAGTGTCAGTCAGTCTATAACAACAATTTTAATTGCTAAAGTCTAAACATGGCAAAATGTAAAAATTGTAATAATGAGTTAGATGATGTGAAATGTTGAAATGATGGTTAGAGAGAGACCCCCTAAGCATAACCTTAGCCTCCCAACCCTTTTCAACCTTGTCTAAACCCTTTTCCAACCCCCACACTCAAAAGTTGTGCCCCCCTAGGGGGATTGACGTTTTTCACTTTTTAATTTAATTGTGACTTTGGTGTGGCCCCCTCTCCTGAGTTTTCACTTCATTTAACCTTCTTATCACCCCTAGAGGTGATCCCCCTTACTCCACCTTACCCATACTTGAGTTTGGGTTGGATTTTGACCAAGGGGAGCGCTCTCCAAGAGAGTTACGCCCTCCTTTCCCTCTCTCCAATAAAAGTTACGTTTTTTATTGTGAGATGACTCTTCACCTTGCTTAGGCACGGATCCCATGCCTTTCTCTCATCCTTTGTGTGATCCCAACACCTCACACCTCATCCTCACCTCTCATATCTTCTCCTCATCCCAAGAGATGCACCCTCCAGGAGTGGTGCGCCCTCCCTCATCTAGAAACTCCAACAAATAATTATTAAAAAATTATTTGAACCTTTTCACCTTCCATGGCACAAATCCCACACCTCCTCCGTGCCATTAGATCTATCTAAATAATTTCTCTATTTTTCTACACCCTTGATCTATTGTGCAAGCCCTAGGAGGTGCGCCCTAGCCTAGAGATCTACTCTATTGCTTGGTGGTGGACACTTGGCTTAGATCCAAGAGGGGTAGGTTTGCCTCTCCAAGTATAAATAGATCTCTTTTCTCTTTCCCAACTCACCATATCTTGAGCTATTGTTATGCTACTGGATTTACAACTCTCTCTCTCTCTCATCTCATTCATTCTCATTTCATTCTAGCTCTTAGGTTATGGAGTATTCCTCTTCAAGATCTACTTCTTTTGGTAATAAAATTCAAGAAGCTTTGGAGGACAACAAGAAGAGTAATGTGTATGCTTGCTTCTCTTATGCATATGGAGGTAACTTTGCTTGGTTTTCTTTTGTGATTCATGCAATATTAGATCTTGGATAAAGTGTTATCTAGGTAGGTTAGATGGTGCGTATGCCCTTTTCTCCTATAAATCTTGATGCAT
>ML857242.1:8518-27126 GCA_009831015.1 Picea engelmannii | reverse complement strand
TCACCTTAGATAAACACTCCCCTCACTTTAGTGACGATAAATCGTCACAAGGGGGGAATCCCAGGTGACCCTAGGGGGATTGCGATGGAAAGTGGAAAGAGATGAAGGATGCCCCTATAGTTCAAGGTAAAAAGAATAGATGAGGCTTAAGAACAAGTCTCATGAGAAGGTAATTGGTTGAGAAAGGTGATGTACCTGTGAAACAATGTTATCCCTTCCTGGAACAAGATAATATGTAGTGAATGAAGCCTCAAATCAAAGGGGATTCAACAAGAAAACCTTGTTATCCCAAATTGCAGAAGTATGGAAATATATATATCATAAATATCAAGTTATAAGAGCTACAAATTATACCATCAAAATCAAGTGCAAGATGTTGTAAACAAAGCTAGAAACAAGTAGATGAATTTCCAATGATTAGAGCAAGATTTTGATAGCAATTAAAGGGTTGATAGTTAGTGTTATATGCAATATTTGTAATAATATTATGGCTGTAACAAACAATTGCTACAAAAAAAAATCTAACCACCAAAATCAACTAACAATCCTCCCAAACAATAACACTTAACTAATAGATTAATTATGGCAGCTTGCAAGTGAAATTTAGCAGTGGAAAAGTGAGCAAACAATGAGATAAAGATGAGTTTGTTGAAGCCCTATTGGATATAACATAAATTCTATAACAAGAATGAGATTACTTGACTAATCAAGATGCCCTTAGGGCACAAGAAAGATTATAGCATGTAGAAATTAGATCCTAACTTAAACAATTCAATCTCTTCAAAATCATGTATACCAATTCATGAATATTCAATCTCCAATGCAAGTATATTAGTGCCCTATCTAATGGGTTATGGAGCCTCTTGTGTATGAGCTAGGTTTTATTACTTCTCTAGGGGTGTAAGACTTTTTACTCCCTAGATCAAACAAACAATAGCAAGGTAAATCTACAAGGGTGTAAGCATCTTTACTCCTTGTAGCAACCTTTGCAAAATAGCCCTTTCAATGAAAATAATGATAGATCTTGATGAAGGGTGTATGCCTTTATACTCCTCCAAGGGATTTTACAATATTAACCTTAAAACCAAGAAGAAACAAAACAATTGTAGAAATTCCTTACCTAGTTCAAGAGATAGCATGAAAAACCCTCATCTATCAAGAATATTCCACCACATTACCAAGTAAGAAGCATCCAAGTGATAGCACCTATCCATACTTCACCAATACACAAGTAAAAAAATCCACAATGCACCAAAGAAGAGAGAGATAGAATTGCCAAGTAGGGAAAAAATTTCAGCCAAGTATGCATGTAATTCTCAAGCACATGATGTAAAATGAGGTTGAGATGGCCTTTATTTATATGAGGTCATCTTACCCTAATTTGTCCACTTTTACAAAAGTTAACATCAAATTAGAGAGAACGACCTCCTCTATTTTCCTTTTACAACTTAAAATTACAAAATTACATAAAATAATCCCTTAAAAGGGTGATGCCATGCCCTAAAGGGAGACACTAGGCCTCAAAAGTGAGACGTTGAGCCTCTAGATGTAAGTCCTTGGGCCTCCAAAGGTCATGTGTCCATCTCTCATTCTCTGGAGTGTCATGTCATACATATTCCTTTTTCAAACCACATCATCTTCCTTCCAGATCCATGAAGCCCATCAAACCCTAGCCTTTTCATGACTTCAAGGCTTAGGAGGTGACGTTTTAGGCCTCCAAAGGCCAACATCCAAGTGGAAGGGGTTGTCATGTCATCACCTAGTGGTGTCCAAATACCTCCAAAGGAAATGTCCATCATCCCAAGTGTGCAATGGCTCTAGGGTCCTCTGCCCATCCCGTGGGGCGCATCATCCGACTTATGGGCTTCAAGCCCCTATGAAGGTCCAAGTGACCTTGTGCCTCCATGGAAAATCTTTCACTTGGCAAGGTCCAGCAAAGACAAACAAGTATGACCTCCAAGGGTCCACAAGTCACATGTATCATGCGAAGTAAGCCATATTTAATAAAAGAACCACCCAAACATGTGCATCAAATCCCCCCTTTTCAAAATAAACAAATGCCCAAAGACCTTATACAACTTACCAAATTTAAGTATGGGAGGGTTGTCATGGTGTCCTATTGGGCAAATCAATCCCGAGTTAAGGAGTGTTTCCTGAGAAGACCCTATCTAAGTCATATAAAAGAGTATGAGGTGGATGGGGGTGTGAATTTTGTGCATGGGGTTTATTGACACACAAGGGCTCATATTGTCTCATTTATGGGTGCCTTTGTAGAGCGTGTGTTGCATCCTCGTTTTCAATGCAACCTTTTTCCAAGCCCTTTATTTCCCATTGATTAATTAAAGTATGAAAATTGAGTACTATATGAAAAGGAAAGTAAAGAGTACTGCAATGACACTTGAAGTTAGGAACACATGGAGTGCCATGTGCAAGGAAAGTAAAAGACACTGCAAATGCATTCCTTCAACAAGAGAGACATTCATTAGTTATGTGTTTTATTTTACAAGTCCTTGATTTTTATGGAGAAGCGTTTCATTTCTCTCAGGACCTTAGGGCAAGCATCGAGAGGATAATCTATGGCTTTTATCTTTTTCCAACTACAAACCCCTCTGGGCCTTTAGCCCCTTCTTCTCATGAAAGGAGGTATAAGCCCTTCTTGGGTCAATAAGGACAAAAACCCAAAAGATGAGGAAACAAAGGGGAATGAATGTGGTAAGTGGTAAGTATGGATGGGAATGGTACAATGACCCTTCAAGGAGACCTCCTAGTAGAAACCCTTTTCTCAAGGGTGACCCACTTACTAAGAAAACATGTCAACCACCAAGGTGAAATGAGGCAAAAGGAATAATTTCCAAGCAATCATTTTCACAATCAAGGAAAGGACCTTTTGCAACATGTTTCAAATGCTTCAATTATTAAAATGCCACTTACCACGACACTGAACTTGTTATCTCATGAAGAAATACCTTTTGTCCTCTGTGGGCCAAGCTGGTGTGGTGGATGTTGCTGCTACCAATCAATGGTGATGTGTGGTAAAAAGAGGGGCTCTTTTCTGCTCATCCGGCTCTCTGCACTCCATGTCTTCAACCTGCGGGCCTCGAGACATCATCTCCTTAGTTATCCCTAGACATGGGGGGATAACATCTGAATTCTACTTGGGGAGATGTGCTCATCGTAGAGTAAATGACAACCTCAACATCTCTTGGTAAGACTTGTGGCTACACACACTAAAACAAGACAAGTTTGGATATCGAAGGGTGGCGCACTCACCCATTTTCTCATATAATAAAAAATCCAAAATTTACAACTAAAAAGAAAATTTTTCTAATTTTTCAAACACTTCTAACTAACATGTAACATGCTCAAGCAAATGTATCATATCAATTATGAAAAAATATGCAATAAAGCAATATGTAAATAAAATTATGATGCAAATTTAACTAAATACAACTAATCTAACATGTACACACAAAATGCAAATGCAAGAAAGAAAAATGACCTACCTACTTACCTACGACCTATGGCCCATAGAGATCAGGTCCCATCAGATCTCAGGTGAATTCATACAACCAGTGCAACCACATGCTCAATGTCTGATCAAGATATTTCCCCCTATCCTCAATCATATAATACAACAAGCACAAGTCAAGTATAAAATAATCATGAGCATAAATAAGTGTGCAACCAATCATAGAGAACAACCCATGGAGGTGGGTGGGAGGGAGAAAATCTCGTTGGAAGGAATAGTCGCAAGCCTGATCGATCCATCTTTGAATAGGACTATTGCATATAGATGATGGCTCGTCTTCATCCTTACTCATAATACCACTTCTTGCTGAAGAACAAGAGGAGATTAGAGATCGGAAGAAAATTGCATGGCTTAAGGAGGAAAATAAAATGTAAGGGACAATCTCATGTCCAGAGAAATAATTCCTCCTGCTACTAAAAAATTGTTGTCCTTTCAACGACATATCCTTGTAAAAATCCCCAAGAAGAAAATTTTTATCCTCGGTAGTGTGAGTCTTCAATTTTTCCAGGCTAACCAAGTCCTCATATTCATCAAAATTCGAGGGCGAAGATGATGGAGAATTTTCTTCAGGTGGTTGTTTTGAGTGCTCAAAAGAGTGATCCCCAAGGAAAGGTTGGAAATCAACATAGGCATACTATAACCAGTCATCCTTGGGTGGTTGAAACAAATTAGTGACCATATCATCATCATGTTGCTAAACAACTGAACCATATAAGCATGTAAATAACCATTTGAAGAAAACAGCTTATCCTTCTGCATTTGAAAGCCACCCTCAATGTCATAAATGAGATCTCCATCAAAACTGGAGAAACCAACATACTATCTATGTCTCCCTATATGTGTAAAGTCATCTATATGTTCACCAACGACATCCAAGAGTTCCTCAATAAATCCTTCTGTATGACTACAACAAACCCCTTCTTCCTCTTCGTGTGCAGGGAGAACAATAACCTGAGTGGCTTCAACTCGGTTTTCAACATGATTCTCTTCATGGGAATATTCTTCATCAACGGATTCTTCATCATTGAGGCTGTAATTTTTTGTGATCATGGCACATAGGGAATTCACTCTTTGACACGTCTCAGTAATATCTTGTGCAAGCAAACTAGTAGGACCTTCTTCAACAATCTCTTCAAGCACCTGACATCCTTGTTTATAAAATATATCATCATCAACGTGTTGATAAACCATGTCACATAAGTCCTCCATGAAAGGACTAATCACTTCTTCATCTTCACATGCAGGAGGAAGGCAAGGCTAGACAACTGCAAGGGGAAAACAAGGTTGGACAACTTCATCTCCATCAAGAGAGAGAAAGGATACCAATGTCTCATCCTATTTCTCGAGATGTTTCACTTCATCAAAAATTTATTCTTCTTAGTGACTTTCTTCATGGATGTGCTTTCTGAGAAAAAAATCATCACCATGAGCTTGATCTTCAATGAGTTTTGAGACTTCTTTTGGCATCAAGAATGATCAATCCTAGGTTGGAAAGCCTTCATGGTCACCGTATTTCTTTGTCACGACGTCACATGATGACTTCACTCCGTAATAGGCAATGCCAACCTACCATGTTGCATTCTGGGTAGGCTTCTTCTCATAATTCCAAAGGATAGTGTCGTACTCTTCTTTTCTTTGCACGCAGAACTCGACCAAGAAGTCTTTATGGCAGTGCTCTATTAATTGTTCACAAAAATCATAGTCTTCTTCTATGTTTTCTTTGAGGCATCTGAAACTTTCTTTGTTACTATCGCCATCTTCTTGCTTCTCAATTGTTGTTTCAACAACTTTTGGAAGAAGTGTTTCCCTCAAGTCTTCAATAGGGTCTAAGGGTAAACCTTGTCCCAGAAAGGCATCTTCAAGGTCTTGAATATTATGTTCAAATTTTTGAGTTATAGGGCCCCAATATTTAAGGAATTCCCAAATAAGGACCATTGAAGAAGATATACTTTTAGGTTTGCAAGAATGTATGATCCAGTCTATTTGCTTTTCATCAAGCAACAAGAGAAATAATTGTACTATCAGATCCTCATGCTCTATACCCAAGCATAAAATAAATTTAGTAAACTCGACAATATGTGCAATGGTCGAAGATAGATCACCATCAAACTTCAAGCAATCTTCTCACCATCTTGGTGGACATTTATTTGGATACCAATAAATGGACTCCAACATCCAAAGCTTTGTATGCCTCATGAAAGCACCACAGAGACATACTTCCATCACTTAGGGTAATACATCAATGGAGTCTCCAGATAGAGGGTAATACCTCAATGAGGTGTAATACCTAGCCTTCCTTCACCAATAGATAAGTAAAAACATCCACAATGCACCAAAGAAGAGAGAGAGAGAATTTCCCAAGTAGGGCAAAAATTTCAGCAAAGTATGTATGTAATTCTCAAGCAAATTATGTAAAATGAGGTTGAGATGATTTTTATTTATATGAGGTCATCTAACCCTAATTTTTCCATTTTTACAAAAGTCAACATCAAATTAGAGAGGTTGATCTCCTCTATTTTCTTTTTACAACTTAATATTACAAAATTACATAAAATAATCCCTTAAAAGGGTGATGTCATGCCCTAGAAGGGGACGCTAGACCTCAAAAGTGAGATGTTGAGCCTCTAGATGCAAGTCATTGGGCCTCCAAATGCCATATATCCATCTCTCATGTTATGGAGCGTCATGTCATGCATATTCCTTTTCCAAACCACATCATCTTCCTTCCAGATCCATCAATCCCATCAAACCCTAACCTTTTCATGATGTCAAGGCTTAGGAGGTGACGTTTTGGGCCTCCAAAGACCAACGCCCAAGTGGAAGGGGTTGCCATGTCATCACCTAGTGGTGTCCAAATGCCTCCAAAGGCAACTTTCATCATCCTAAGTGTGCAAAGGCTCCAGGGTCCTCTGCCCATCCTATGGGGTGCATCATCCAACCTATGGGCTTCAAGCCCCTATGAAGGTCCAAGTGACCTTGTGCCTCCATGTAAACGATTTCACCTAGCAAGGTCCTGCAAAGACAAACAAGTACGCCCTCCAAGAGTCCACAAGTCACATGTATCATGCCAAGTAAGCCATATATAATAAAAGAACCACCCAAGCATGTGCATCAAATCCATGCTTTTCAAAATAAAAAAATGCTCAAAGACCTTATACAACTTGCCAAATTTAAGTATGGGAGGGTTGTCACGGTGTCCTATTGGGTAGATCAATCCCTAAGTCAAGGAGTGTTTCCTGAGAAGACGCTCTCTAAGTCATGTAAAAGAGTATGAGGTGGATGGGGGTGTGACTTTTGGGTATGGGGTTTCTTGACATACAAGGGCTAATATTGTCTCATTTATGGGTGCCTTTGTAGAGGGTGTGTTGCATCCTCGTTTTCAATGCAACCTTTTTCCAAGCCGTTTATTTTCCATTAATTGATTAAAGTATGAACATTGAGTACTATATGCAAGGGAAACTAAAGAGTACTGCAATACCATTTGAAGCTAGGAACACATTGAGTGCCATGTGTAAGGAAATTAAAAGGCATTGCAAATGCATTCCCTCAACAAGCGGGATATTTATTAGTTATGTTTTATTTTATAGGTCCTTGATTTTTATGGAGAAGTATTTCATTGCTCTCGGGACCTTAGGGCGAGCATATGGAGGATAATCTATGGCTTTTATCTTTTTCCAGCTACAAACCCCTCTGGGCCTTTAGCCCATTCTTCCCATGAAAGGAGGTACAAGCCCTTCTTGGGTCAATAAGCTCGAAAACCCAAAAGATGAGGAAACAAAGGGGAATGAATGTGGAAAGTGGTAAGTATGGATGGGAATGGTATGGTGACCCTTCAAGGAGACCTTTTGGTAGAAACCCTTTTCCCGAGGGTGACCCACTTACTAGGAAAACATGTCAACCACCAAGGTGAAATGAGGAAAAAGGTTTAATTTCCAAGCAAACATTTTCAAAATCAAGAAAGGACCTTTTGCAACATGTTTCAAATGCTTCAATTATTTAAATGGCACTTAACATAACACAAGATTTGTTACCTCATGAAGCAAGACCTTTTGTCCTCTGTGGGCCAAGCTGGTGTGGTGGATGTTGATACTATCAATCAATTGTGATGTGTGGTAAGAAGAGGGGCTCCTGTCCTCTCAATTGGCTCTCGACACTCCACGTATTCAACCTACGAGCCTCGAGACATCATCTCCTCAGTTATCCCTAAGCATCAGGGGATAACAATACCTATATGAGCCACAAGATTCCCCGTGCTCCTTTGCAGAGATATGCACACACCTCCTTGTTGATATGTCATAGATCTTGTTTTTCCATCTGTCCATGGCATCCTCAAAATCTGTGTCATAAGGCTTGACATTCCTCCAACTTAACTCTCCATCTGCGATGGGGTTGATGCAGTCCTCCCTGTGTCCTATGATCTTATAAATATTTTCAATCACTGAACTTCGTGCGTCCTCATCCATGGAATCATTATACCGATCAACTTCATATGGAACTAGCAGTGCGACCACACGTAGGGTGTCTGTTTCAAAGGACATCTACCTCTTCTTCAAGTTTAACATTGCATTATTATCAAAGGACTAGTCAATACCCAATAATTAAGGATATGGATCAGATTCATCCATAATATTTATAACCTCAAAGTCGACCTTTGTTTTTACTCCTATGTTTACTTTTACTTGCTCCAGTCGATCTATCAGGTAGATCTTGTATTGATTGGCCAAGTGGAGCCAAATGGGCGACCATACCAACTTTGGTTTACCCATCACCTCCCAAGATTTCTTTGGAAAAATATTCATGTCGGAACCTAGATCCAACATGACTCCATCCATGTCATAGCCACCAAGATCTGTTGTCATCTTAAATTCTCGACTAGTGCACTTTTCCTTGCTAACTTGACATACATCTCTTTCTTACAAAGGAACGGATATGGTATCCTTCACTCCTTGTTATTTCATACAAGTAGCTAACATCTAAGTCAACTTACTTGCAACTTCTCAATCATTCAACAGTCGTAAACAACAACGCTAGAAATCATTTACTTGGTCTTTTGATTCTTCCTTACGACCCAGTTCGTGTAAGACTTATGTGCAAGCTGCGCGTTGCAATTCCTTCAAACATTGTACTTCATATGTTTTTTGATCAATGCGTCACAACTCAGTTTTTCTACGAGCCTCCTCTATGGACTGTTGCATCTCACGCTAGACTTCTTCGAGCATGCGAGCCTCCTCCAACGATCTTTGCGTCACACATTGCAATTCCTAACATGCGTGAGCTTCTTCCAGCAACCTTTGTGTCGCGCATTGTACTTCTTCGCGGATCCGAGCTTCTTCTAGTGACCTTTGTGTCACCCTCTACACTTCTTCCCGAATCTGAGCCTCCTCAAGTGACCTATGATTTGCGCGCTACAACTTCTCACATGCTCTTTTCTTTTCCAATACTCTCAGTGCATCGTGCAAAAACTATTTTTTTGGGTAACTTCAAACTTTGGAGAGGGTTGAGGTGCCTTTCTTATCTTTTCATTCGGCTTTTGACATGAGCCTTCACCATGCTCGAAGTTTGCTCCTATCTTCACCCTGCCTTGGGTTACTACCTGGACATCAGCCTCCTCATTCTTCTTCTTATTCTTGCATGGCTCTGCATGCACCATGTTACAATTGGTTTTCTTTTCCTCCCACTTCTTCAGTAAGTCGGGATAGTCTTCGATGACATCCTCGAGACTATAACAATATGCATAGAGCACGCACAGTTTGGTACAAAATTGTGAGACATGACCAATCTCACTGCAATTAAAACATGTGGGGGGTCTACCTCCCCCTCTACAATATCCTCAGTCACAACCGCATCCATATCCACCTCGGGGAACTCCTTGGCATCCGCCTCTTTTTGCGCCACCGCGCTCACCACCTTTATGCGCATCTTGTACCTGGAATGCATCACGAGTATTATCTTGCATTAACTTGAGTGAGTGGCAGCTATTGACATCATGCTCGATGGATTTATAGAACTCTTAGAATGGAGTGTGAGTCGTCGGCTGGTACTTCTGCGAGGTTGGGTAGCGAAGTGGCACATGGCCCCACTGTCTGCATATTTTGCACCATTCCATCTTCCCAGATGGAAAAGGATTGAGTGTGCCCGTTACCACATAGTTTGGTAGGACAAGGCATTCATCTCTCTGATGCCCTTCTGAAAGACAGGTGGTACACCATGCGTGCTCGCGCATGACCTTCGTCTTAGCCATATCCTTCAATTGCATCGTCAAGTTGGCCAGTTGCAACTGCACCTGTGCCAAACCTGTCGATGTCTCTACCCCTCTAGTCGTAGCTTCCAGGCGCATGGAAATTTCTATTTCCTTTGCTTGAGTCAGCACCTTCTACCAGGTGAGTGGAACTCGGATATGGGGAAGTAACCCCACAATAAATCATCCCTGTGTTGCACGTCCTGCATTTGGAACGTCATCCTATCCAACAATATTTTAAACCATTGTTTATAATCCCATACAATCTCACCTTCCTTCTACTTGATCTCTTTTATCTCTATGATACATTGGGATTTTGAATTAGGTTTATGGAACTCCCTAAGTAGATATTGCTTAATCTCAACCAGGGACCTCACCTGTCCCACTGATGCAGTAACCATATACTTCATATACAATGTCAAGGCTTTGTCCCTGAACATGCTCTCCAACTGCACGATTTTAATTGCTTTGTCTATGATTCTCTTCACAGAACATATTGTTTCACTTGTAAACTAGTGTTGCTCCGCATAATCCTTACCCATCCCATAGAACATGGGTAGTCTCAGGGTAATGTCCTGATTTTCCATCTTCAAACTCGAGCTAGTTCATCTTCTCTAACTGCTAAGGGTTTGATTTTGACACACCACTATTGCTCGGGATAAAGTATTGCAGACTTCACCTTCTTCTTCACTCGTCTCTTCACTTCTACCTTCTGCTTCACTTGTCTCTTCGCTTGTACCTTCTTCTCTCTCTTTTATTCCAATATATTCACTATCTTTTGTGTTCTCTTATTGATTAAAAATGTGCAAGGGGGGGTAAGTCCAACTTCTTCTGAAACTTCTCACGAGGTGACCGAGAGAGTTTTCTACTTGCTTATGTGCAAGCTCATCTACTATTGCTAATTCGTCTCCCCTGCCACTAGGGGAGCCTCCATATTCCTCTTCTTACAACACACCAACACGTTGTGCTCTACCTTCATGTCCTATCCACATACCAAAAATGTGTGCTTTATCTTTCGGGCTGACCTGCGCACTACAAATATACGCTTTGTCTTCCAGTCTGATTTACACTACCACTTTGCGTGCGCTCTTCCTCTCTGAACATTGCACTACTTCTCTGCACAACATTCTCTCCTCTTATCAATGCACCATGAATTTGCACTTCATCTTCCTCCAAGGTTGCGACACTCCGCAACAGCCAAGCGGTGTGGACTTCATCACCCAGGCCCATACTAGTATCACTACTGATATCCCTACTAAACACCATATCCTTTATGCCATGCCTCTTTGTGATCATATCCTCATATGTGCTCCACTCTACCACATCATACTCTTACACACTTCCACCTTGTGCAGTTTCTTTTCTCTTCATCTTGGACCCAACCCCTCGTCACGTGCCCCTAGCTGATTATTTTCCACCTCTCTTTCCCACTATTCTTCTTTTCTCAACTCTTCTTGTGTACCTCTTGACTCTTTTTCTCCTCTGCTCCTATGGGTCCATTTCATGCCTCACCTCATCTCAACAATTTATGGATCTTCCTCAATGGATCCATCTTCTCTATGACTTTCCCCCATGTTTGCAGACCCCCCCCTGTGCTAGGGGAGTTTACTCAGCCATTCGATCGGGCTCCATGTGTAATAGCCCCTTTCTTAACGAACAACATTTTATCCAAAATGGAATTTCTTCCAGCATCTGCTTTCTCGATCCTTCTGCAAACTTTCTTTCAGCCTCGCTGAAAGAGTCGGTGTATTCCATGAGGAATTCAACAATGTAGCCTTCTTTTACTCAAACAAACTAGAAGTTAATACCCCGAGTCCACTTATTATCCAACGCTTTCAATTATTCAATCTTGACTCGATCCCAAACCACCAATTCTAACAGCCACACCGGAGAATTGGTAGTAGTTTTCCTTTTTAGCCATTCAAACAATAAACAAGGAAATTCAATAAAGAAAATTCGATGCATATCCATGTACAGATACCTATATTTCCATTAGTTGACATTCATCCTCAGTCCCTGAGTTTCTCGCAGGGAAAACTCATGCTCTTTTGCATTCAACTAGTCTTGAATCTCCTCTCGAGATGGATGCCACCTCATCTCTTGCCTTCATTGTTCCCACCAAGACTTTCAGGTCTCGACAACAGAACCATTTTTGGGGCATTTTGATCCACGCTTGTCACACTTTCTTGTGTCCTTGACGCTGGGGAGTTTAGACCAAGGATTCATCCATAGTTGTCCAACAAAAACCAAAGAGAATCGACATATCAATCATCGTCCAAGGTCGAGGAAGGTCTCGCTTGAGATGCAGAGAGGATCACAGGGACCATAAGGTCTTGTGACAAGGATGAAGGCTAAACACACGAAGATTCATTGAGATTCACATCCATGCGACTCATCTTTGACAAATTATTAGGACTAAGATGTAAAACAATACACACACATATTCAACTCATACATGATAGATATAGTTAACATTGAGTAAATTGTTAGGCTGAAGAAACAATCTACAAAGGTAACCTACAAACCAACTTTAAGACTGGAAGCTAGACCTTCCAATCTAGAGAGGGCTCTCTATGAGACTTGATGTCTGATAGATAGATTATTTTTGAGTTGATGGCTAGGTTTAGATGATTGAGGTAGTTTTTTCAAGGTTTGCTAGCAAGGAGGTATGGTATCTCTTGGGATATGGAGTCAACCCCTGAAAATGAAAGAAAACAATGACAGGTAAGTAGAACTTCCCAGAGGAACAAAGGCTAGATTAGGTGATGAAATCTTAGTTTTGAGTTTAGTTGTGTATGGTGGAAGAAAAAAAGAAACATATAACAAAGTCATAGCACCATGGAATATGAATTCTTACCTATTTAAGAAGAAATAGAGTTTAAACCACTTAAGTCTAGAGCACCATTAGATGAATTCTAGACCTTTTAATTATCCAATTTAAACAGAAGAAAAGTGAAGATGAAAGTAAGGACACAAGAAATACATACAAAAATGAGAGTACAATCTTCATATCACCACCATTAGAATTTTTTTCATAAAAAGTTCAAGACTTCTGCATTTGTATTTCTATTAGATTCAGAAAAATACAATGAGGATCAAAATATCTATACTTCTACTAACTCGCTCCTCGATTTGCACCTTAAAAGTGCTCAAATATATAGATAAATATCATATTCTAGCCTAAGGAAGTCGAAATCCATATTTGCCAAAAATAGAGTTGTTATAATAGCTTAGGAAAGAATATTTGCCAAAAATATGTTCATATCCTACTATCTAGGGTTTGATTTTTGACCAACTAAAAATGTGTCAACTGAAGAGAAAATCATGGGATCTGATAGGAGAGTACCACAAAAAGTGCCAACAGAAGAGAAAATCATGGGAAAATAGAAACTTTTTCGAGTGAAACGAAAAATGTCTCTAACTGAAATGAGCACTCCAAATGCAATGGAATAGTCATCTCAGCCCAAAAATGTATGGGAATAACATACACCAGAGATGCGACAACACGACTTCAAAATATCGATCTACAACAAGAGCGGGCTTTCAAACAGGCTCTGATACGATGTTCGACAACACAGGGTATTCCAACAGAGTACGAACACATTCAATAACCACTCACACAATTAGATCAAAGATCAACTCATCGATGTTTTTACATGGTAAAACCCCAATGTGGGGAAATATCCATGGCCCCTGCTAACGTGGCCACTTGAGGAATTTATTAATGAAAAAGAAAAATGTTTTACAAGATAGTTTCTCACAATCAATCATCGACAAATGACCCTCCATGCTCTTTAAATAAAGATCATGGACCAATCAGGTGTTAAGCCATGGATCAATGTAGTCGTTAAGATAGAGGAAATGAGCCATAAGATCACTCTATGTCTAATACATACCGTGATCGTCGGATTACTAATGCATACTAAGGAAACACACTTTAACCTAATGACACATTAGACCAATTTGATATTAATTAGCTCCTAAGTGTCTAAATATCCTAACAATTTTTTTTGTGGAGGTTTGTTTTGATTAAGATTCCTTATTCTTTAAGGTTTGGTGGTTTAACTAGGTGATTTGTTTATTCTATTCTCACTGCTCCACATATTCACTTTCCCTCCTCATTTATAGTGTTCAAAATCCAAACTTAATGGTATTTGATTCCTTGTTTCATCTCCAATTTCTTCTTTAAATGTTTAAGACTTTCTTAAATCCATCCAATTTTTTTTTTTAATTTTCAAGGGGTATTCTAGCACACTGGGAAGCTCCACATCA
This sequence comes from Picea engelmannii, assembly GCA_009831015.1. Lineage (NCBI taxonomy): Eukaryota > Viridiplantae > Streptophyta > Pinopsida > Pinales > Pinaceae > Picea > Picea engelmannii. The sequence goes on along the minus strand of ML857242.1, from coordinate 13,087 downwards.
AATTCTCATTTTCATGGCAGGTTTTGCATCCGAAGGGTATACTCTCATAATTTATAATTACACTTATTTATTGTCTTGAAATTATGGGTTAAAGGAGAGGGTTAGACACATTCTAAAGAAGTCTTAGAGGTGCACTTAATTGCTTTGATGATTTTATGGGGCTCAATGTAGACCTCAGGAGTGTTGCCAATATACTCTACGACATTGATTTTTTTTTTTTTTTGTTATTTTGAAAATATAGGGTGAATTGGAGTTATTGTTGAAATAATTATTTTTTTCATTTGTTATCCAAAAATCGAATCTTGCTCTTTGAAAAATGAAATAAATAATTGTTATTATCAATTTAGAAATAAAAATTCAAAACTCATTTAAAAAAAATCAAAATGGATTAAAGTATTTTTATAACAAAACTTCTATTTGGAAAAAATTCCAAAATAAAAAAGAATCTTCTAAAAGATATTTTTTAGATGGACAATGTTTTAAACATTTTTTTTGGTAAATAAAAATTACAAACGTATATTGCTTTGGAGAAGAATTTACAACATATAACATATATGTGTTACATTCGAGTTTACTTTCTTACGAGAATCTAAAAGAATGATATAGATTCACATATCATTGCTTTGGAGAAGAATTTACAACATATAACATATATTTGTTACATTTGATTTTACTTTCTTATGAGGATCTAAAAGAATGATATAGATTCACATATTCATAATAGGCATAATGATTCAATGTGCTTCATATATATGAATTCATATCTTTATAAAATGACATAGCAAAAGTTCATTAAAAAGACAAAAAGAGATGTGCAATGTGCTTCATATATATGAATTCATGTCTTTATAAAATGACATAGCAAAAGTTCATTAAAAAGACAAAAAGAGATGTGCCCATATGACATAGATCCCATTAGGAATTGATTAAAATGACCATTGAGTGGATTTTTTGTCAGTTCTTTTGATTTAGGGTTAACTAAGATGTCATGGAAATCATAGATCATTAATTGGCACCGTACAAGCCAAAATAATTGATACAACATGATCGCTAAAATTTGTTACAAGCATTTGACATTAGAAAATTGTTGGTGGGTAAAGGTATCTCAAATTTAAATCTCATTTTTTTCAACTTGCTCTTTATCACACTCCCATAAATAAACTATAACAAACTCATTGCAAAGAGGTAAAGGATTGCAAAGTGTGACTTAATTCTTAAAGTTTAAAGTCAATGATTTGAACCAACTCTTTGATTTCTTTAACTTGTTGAAAGAGAGACCATCGATACTACATAATGATATGGAGAATGCACTATGTAGTTTGTTTCCCCCATTACCCTAGGAAGAAGAGGCACTTCTTGTTTCAAAGCCCATGGAAATGCAAATGAACTCAAACAAATACACTAGGGTTATTAAGAATATGGGAAATATGATTATTAATCATGAGCTACATGTTGAAACTTCATGAAAGAAAAGTCCAATGACATTTGGGCATGTCAATAGGATATAGAGATGAGAGTGAGTTCAATATACTCAAACTAGAGAATATAATTAGAATTGTCTTGCATTGCATCTTGTATTTGCATAGAAAATGAAGGGTCCTTAAGGGAAGTAGGTGTGATTACCATGTGGGGGAAAACCTTATCAGAATCAAAAGATAAAATATCATGGAAATCCACAACAATGAACTTATCTTTTGAATCCTTTAAGACGTTGAGATCAGGGTATTTCAATGTAGTCACAAATTAAAGCTACATCTCAACATAAATTATAGCTACATCTCAACATTGTTGGTTATGCTCTACCACCACCTATAATATAAATGTACTAAGGTGAAAGGACTATAAAAAACAACAACATAAAGATAAGTAAACAAAAGCCACTATATTTAAAGACAAACTTTTATACTTTATTGAATATTAAGAGTTGGTTATGCTCTACCACCATCTATAATATAAGTATACTAAGGTGAGAGGACTATAAAAAGAACAACATAAAGATAAATAAACAAAAGCCACTAACAAACTTTTATACTTTTGTTGAATATTAAAAATGTACCTCTCTTATAAAGTTGTCCCATAACATAGATTTACTTTTATAAATTCCAAGTTTTAAAGGGTAGGTAATAAAAAGCAAATATAAATGAGGATAAATAACAATCCTTCCCAATAAGAGTGTTTTTATTGGGTATATGTTATATTTTTTGCACTACTAATTTTTTTGCCTAGGTCATTTTTTTTTTTTTTTTCCCCTCAATTTTGTGTCTATTGTTGGGTGGTTTTTAGGCACATGGTTTTTTGCCCTATGTTGGTTTAAAATATTTGTGTAATGTGTGTATTTGTCATTATATATTTTATGTTCTTTTAGTGAAAATCTATTTGCAGTAAATAATTATACAAGGTTAAAATCTACAGCTCTCTCTTATAAAGTTGCCCAACCACATATATTTACTAAGCCTCAATTGCTTAGATTCACTTATATAAATTCAATTCTTACATGTTTTGAAAAGGTATCTATACAAAACTCCCAATGTTTTTTTTATATAAAATTTATACAAAATTCAATTAATATAAAGATATGATAAATTAATGTAAAGAACTTTAATTTTTGTTTTTATACAAAATTTAATTAATGCAAAGGTATATATACAAAGTTTTTAATATTTCTTTATATAAAATTCAACTAATATAAAATTAATATAAAAGTAAACTAATATAAAATTAATATAAAAGTATGATAAATTAAATTTTATTAATATATTTTTGTTTGTTAGAAATATCCATCATTTGTTAGGTAAGGAACATCTAAATTGTCTCCTTGTCTTGTAGCACCAACCCTTAACAAGATTGGATATTTTGGGTATTTCTTATAGACTAAACAAAAAGCTAGCAAACAAAACCCACACCTTAACCAATTATGCTACCCAGAATTGACAAATTCAATTAATATAAAAATATAAAAAAATATTATAAAGAAATATTGTTTTCTTTTAATTATAATAAATTCAACATTTTGACATCACCCTCCTTATTATAATGATGTGGCAATAAAATAACACAAAATTCTCCTTATTATAATGATGTGGCAATAAAATAACACAATAATATCAACAAAATCTAGTAAAGGGGGTTTGTGCACTCTAAGAGGATATCAACAATCATTAAAAGTGGACAACATGAAAATAAAATCAACCAAATTGCTAGTTTTCTAGTCAAAATTCACACCAAAAAATCCCACATTGAAAAGAGTGTGAAGATAAATTAAAATTGTTATTTTCTTGGTCCCTTAGACTGGCTCTTAAAACTAGTGAAGATCATTAAAATCAATCAATTCAAAAAAAAAATCATTACTAAAACCCTACTAAAATGAAACTATTAACTTGCAAAGTTGATTTTTATTACCTCCATTTCATTTCATATTTAAGGTTAAAAATCTTTTTTACTTTTTATTTCCTTAATTTAATTTATCAACTTTATTACTTCCATTTATTTGTAAATATCAATTTTATTATTTTTTATTGACTAAAAAACTCTTTTACATAAAGATTTCACTACTTCATAATCAGAGATTACATACCCTACTCTTTCCTAAATTACTAAACACTACCAATTCTAAGGTATGCATTCCCTACTCCTGAGCACATTTTCCACCCAGAATTTTCCTCGGGATCATAAATACAAACTCACATGCAACAACGTAAGTCTTGTGCGTAAATCTAACACGCCGGTAAAATATTCAAGTCATCAATAATAGCATCCATGGACTACATGCTCCCATTCTATGTGTGGCGTTGCTTCTTCCACGAACTGTATTATCTTGACAGGCGATCCATGCAGTCTTTTCACACAAAAGCTGCAAAGCTGCAGCAGAGCGCGTTCAGTTTAGGGACGTAATTTATCTTCTTTGCAAGTCTAAGTTCTAATCTATGCACGTATTTAACACATATTTCAACTTACGACCGTGCCTGCTAAATATTGTTCTTGCATCTCCAACTGCATTGAATTTGCAGAGTTGTCCAGACCTTAAAGCGCCAGATCTAGCAATATTTATGGCTGCAAAATCTGAGTACTACAGACAACGTCCCGAAAAGAATATTCGGTAAAGGAAAATCATGATTGAAAGATTTTTGCTTTCCTTTTCTGTAAAGCTCACAAAATTGAAAAATGCGTGCTGTGGGTAACAGAGGAAGGAGTCTATCCAAACAATGTAGATAGCTTAACTAACCGACACGGCATGCAGTTTGTAGTTACAGAAGCAGGGAGACTGAGATTTGCGATTTTAAAATATTCTGGAAGTTGAATCTTGATATTACAATCTGGAAGTTGAATCTTGATACTACAATCTCAGAAGCAGAGCTGATTAGAGGGAAAAGACTGGACAAGGAAAATGAGAGTGGCGGTAGTTGGAGCGGGCGTAAGTGGACTCGTGGCTGCTTACACTTTAGCTCGAGCAGGAGTCCATGTGGTTGTGTACGAGAAAGAAACTTATCTCGGAGGCCATGCACGCACGTTTTCTGTGGACGGAATTGACATGGACTTAGGATTCATGGTCTGCAATCGTGTAAGCTTCCA
>ML857239.1:27229-48931 GCA_009831015.1 Picea engelmannii | reverse complement strand
ATATGTCACAAGAGAGAAAAATATAATATAGATTGAAAATTGCATGTTTATGATGTGTTTTTTTGCATGTTTATGATGTGTTTTTAAGTGACGAATGTATTGTAAAATAGTGTCTTACTACCTTTGATCACATGTATTGTATTGTAAAAGAATGTTTTATATTTAATTTCGATTAGCATCATTTATTCTTATTAAATTCTTTCATATGTTATTCTTTGGCATGATCCTTCTCCTCTAGAATTGCATGTTCCTCTATATTCTTTTCCGGTACCATCATTATTACTTCTAGGTATTGAATTTAAAATATATGTTATTCTCATGATATCTGACAACCTTTGAAATTTTATGGGCTCTTCATGTTGAGAATAAAGAACATAACATTTTATGATAATTGAATATTATTCGTTTCTCTCCTCTTTTTGTTGATGAAATCATATTTTGTTTTAATAAATTTAATGATGTTTGACATTGATGTCTTCTTTATTTTTATTACATATTTTGATGGAATTGATTTACTTGTTGGGATGATGTTGGGGATGAAATTTTGTTGTCAATATTTCCATCTCCATTATTGGATGTCATATCTACACAAATATAGAGATGAACAATTTTAAACAATGTCCGACAACATTAGAAAGTATAAAAATCACATATTTGAAATTAGATAATAAAAAAATTCATTATCTATAATCGAAGCAAACTTTTAAATTTCATTTTATACTAAAGAATTCATTTCATTGTATATGGTTGTAACTAATATTATTAAATTCTAGTAAGAAAAACTTCATTTCATGTACTAATCTCTTCCTTTTTGTTGATGTACTAAATTTTATGTTTATAATTTAAACGACGTTTGACATTGATATCTTCTTTCTTTTCATGATACAATCTTCGATGTCATTGATTTGTTATTTTCTAATGATGTGGGATGGATTTTGGTTGTGAATATTGCCATCTATATTATTAGATGTCATATCTACAAAAATATAGATATGAATAATTTTAAACATTTTTAGATAAGATTGGAAAGTATAATGAAAATATAGTATCAAAAGTATATATTTGAAATTACAAAATAAATAATTTCATCTTTTATAATGAGAATATAAGAAATTTTATTTTAACGAATCATTAGAGGAAGTATGTGACATTGAAGTGAACATTGTTTTTTTACAACAATACAATAAAAAAACTTGTGTTTAAAAAATATTACATGATTCTAATACAACATAATAACAACTGATTTAAAAGTTCAAGTATATTTTGTATCATTACAAGATATGGGTACAACATTTGACAAGGATACTATGACATAAATATGTAGGATGTAAAACAAAATAAGAACTTGAATTGAAAGTTCAAATATCTCTTCTTGCATTAGAACCAATTAGTACATCATTGTAACATCCCGCTTTGGCGCACTGAGAAAACTTATTCTTTGAGGACACTTGCTCGCAAGTGATCCGAACTATTATGATATTAAAACATTTGTTCTTGATTATGATGCGTTATGATAGATGACCTGATGTTTTACTGCATTGACATAGACAGGTGCTATTGACTCGGTTTTACTGAGTGTGTAGAGTTTTGGAACGTGAGGATGCAGAGGCATCGACGGAACCCTTGGACTCCGGATCGAGTCAAGGAGTGTGCTATTGGGGTTTGATTGTTTTACTATGATTTTAGTACATTTGATTAGATGATATGATGTGGACATGTATGACATGATTGTTGATGATGTAGGTTGATGATAGCTTGCCGACCAGACTCACATATGGATTAAAGGGGTCGCACACGACTACCAGATAGGTTGAGGGAGAGGTGTGGACAGTAGCCCAGCCACAGCCTACTAGCACTTCCATCGTGGCTCGAACTGTAGGTTAATGATTACTTAGTTCGAGAGGACCCACGATGCCATGAGGGCAGACTACGACAGTCGCTCGTGATGATTCTAAGGGGTGCACAATAAGGCAGGGGCCTTATTCCTTAGAAACCCTTAGTCTCCCACAAGTTCACCTGGCGGAGTGTTGACTCCAAGGGTTATTAATGTCTACCAATCAATCAAGAGGCGAGTGGCACCCTTGTAGAACATGGTGCATCCTGAAGGGAACATTGTGCAAAGGAAACACAAGAGGCGAGTGGCACCCTTGGAGCACGTGGTGCATCCTGAAGGGAACGTCGCGCAAAACAAACAATAGAGGCGAGTGGCACCCTTGGAGCACATAGTGCGTCCTGAAGGGCACGTCGCGTTGATGATGATAAAGAAACGAACCTAGATGTCCCTAAGACAAATATCTCATTACAAAATTTTAAAACAACTTCCCTAATTAAAATGTCACCCAGTTTAGAATCTAAGTCCTAAGTCTAAAACTTTGTCAGGGGTAAAATTTTGTTTACCCTTAAGAAAATATCTTTATAAAAATAAAATAATAAAGTTTAAAATAATAAGAAATAAAAATAAAAACCACTTAAGCAATAATTTTGGTCTTCATAAATTTTTGGGTAAAATGAAGGGAGTAAGAAATTAAATAAAATCTGTGGAAAAAACGTAAAGAAGAAATTAATTGTTTTAACTTTCGATAGTTTAAAAAATATGCTAAATTAATAATAAAAGTAAAAGAGGGAAACTCATGGTAAAAAGAGGGAAACCAACTTAGGAAAGAATCGACATTTAAGAAACTTCTAATTTTGAATTGATTTAGCAATTTCTTTTTAGGGAAAGCTTTTAAAACCTGTAAGGGAATCTAGGGACACCTAGGAGTAAATTTAGGAGTAACTCTAGGTGGGTGAGGGAAATGAGACAATAAATAAATTAAAGAAAATAATTATTGGAGGAAAGTGGGGGATGGATGACACTTGTACGAAGGAGAATTTTTATAAGATTTTTATTAAAACTTAAATTAACTGAGATTTAGGGAAAGAATGGAAGTTCTAAAACTCTATAAAAAAAGGGAGGACAAGGAAGAAGGGGATCAACTGTTAGCGTAACGTTACACTGCCAGATTAGTGACTTGATTGATTTACTTGTGGGGAGTTGGGATTTCCCAGCTCGGCCTTGCGAGATGAGTTGGGAGCTAGACGTACCATATGGATAGTGTGTGGCCCCTTTGCGGCTCGGGGGGCTAAGGGGGAAGTAGAGTACCTCTAGTAATTGGCTGGGAAGTACCGGTGTAGTCTCGACAGTCGGCGAGCAGGACTGCATGGAGCACGCAGACAACACTCGGAGCAGGTGAATAGGCAATGGTACGCATTTCGGTTGAATGATAAAATGTGTAGGATGTATGATTTAGATCTGTAGGTGTATTAATTTGCGATTGTATATGGGTTTGTTGTACAAGAAACCCATCCCTTTACCCAGCTCGATTTTCATGAATGAAATTATATGTCTAAATTTTAAGACTGAATTTTTAGGTCTGACTCGATTTCTGAAATTTATGTCTAAATTTATGAGTCTGAATTTATATTTCTGAAGGAATAGGTTGTGTGAATACTATAGTAGGATTCAATTTCCACCATAACAGTTTGGGCATATATGAATCCATTTTCCACTCGAATGCTTGACCACTTGTTATTCAACGATATGTTTCTTCCTTAATGTAGTTGGAACCGAGGATTAGCCATCGCACCAAGAAGAAGAGTTCCCCTAAATGGAAACGCCCCTTCTTACATGCATCTCACCATCTGTCTAACCACTTGGAAGGGCGATTACTCTAATTTTGATTACAGATTGGTTGGGTTTCAAGTGTCTTTTTTTCTGTACATCTAGCCACTTCCTGATGTATTTAACCTTAAGTTTTGAGGTTGAGGACAACTCTCATTTCCTGCAATCAAAGCAGTTCCCCATCCATGATAGCCGCACCATTGAGCATAGTAGCCTTGAAAATATCATGACCCCGTCAATCAACAAAAGACACAAGTCTTAATAGCTTCATATGAGTGTTTTCAATTCCAACGACATCACACAAAGGACTATCTTCCTTCCCACTTCCGTATGCCTTGTAGCTCATTGGTCGAGGGAAGCGATCATATTCACATTTATATATTTTGTGTTAGCATATCCCAGCTTAATAGTGATGTTTCGCTCCAGTTCAATGTTGAAACGAACTGTCTAGACACCAGATTTTTCTTTAACAACTATTGATTTTTCACATATGCCACATGCCCATTTGTACCTATGTTTATTGTATCCTAACGATAAATGACCATTGGAGAAATCATATTCAACTTGGTAACATCTAGCTTGTTCAGGTCCTGCTCCATTAACCCCTTTTTCGACTTTTTGGCACTTGATGGATGATAAGCCCTCGCAAAATGAATTTCGATGCAGAGAGTATCGGGACTATATATCTTTCTGCACAGATGAGACAAATTGGTTGATTGTTTAAAGTTGACCAGAAGGTATGTGGGCACCTTCACTTATTTATCTTCCTCCGTCGTCTGCTCTGATTTTTCCAAAGAATGGGATTGGATTGACAATGTGGGTGCAACAACGGGTGCCGAAGAAAGACGAGAAACCTATTTCAAAACACACCCAGAGAATGTTGACTCCACCCACGGGTTTAGCCTCCCTTTCCTTCTAGATTTTCACTGTCGAAAGACTTCAAATTGCCTTATGGAATGCCCGCGTTCCACTGTTTTAACTTTCATTTTACTGGTGCCTGGCAGTGGGCAATTTTGGAAAACTGTTGCCATTGTTTGAGACGGTGAAGTCTTTTCTTGCGACCTAGCAGGGACCATTTCTAGTTTAGTATTGGGATTGACTTGATTTCTGTAGCTACCCACGACCCCTTTTTATTTATTTTGTCGGCGCTGTGCTAAATTGGGAACCCCTTTTTACTAACTGGTTATCTATGCTTGGTTATATTGTGGGCTAGGCCTGGGTAGACACTGCAGATAGATTTTATGAGCTGATATTTTGAATTATATGTTTCCAGGATGTAACTGGAAGAAATGTTATTGGTGACCATTGTTAGCCTTGATTTATTTAATGATAATTTAATGACTGATGGAAATGACAGTTTGGTGCAGTAATTCTTGAATGGTAGTTGGGATTTTCGTAAATCAATAATGACAGTCAGTGCATTTGCAGAAATTTTTTTTAGAACCTTAAACTTTCAGACCTCATTATACACCATGCGTCTTGCTAACTTTGGACAGGATCTTCACACTTGGGCGTCTTCCCTTTGCAGATTTATCTTGATTATGTTTTATAATTTAGTTTTAGACCATAACTTACATGAGGATTTATGTATACCTATATGTTAAGTAACGCATATTAAGATTTTTATAATTCATTAAGTTAATGGAGTGAAGTGATCTGACAAAGGGTTTATTTTGATTCACCAAGTGGTTAAATATGGAATGATTTACCTTATCTAAAATTTATCAAACATATAAAATTAATCAACTTATAATCCCTTGGACCTTGAACTACCCTTAAGGCTTGTCTCTTTAAGTTTTTATATTATACTAACTCTTGGGGAGGTAAAGGAATCTTGGAGTCATTCTTGATAAGTTAACAAGTGCTCCTTAAGAGATTTTTATGATGGATATTGGATAAATTACTTTATTTGAGACCATCATTTTTACACTTTTATTTTAGAATATAATTAACAAATGCAATTGACACATCCTTATTTAAATGGTACTTGATGGAATTATATTACCTGTATTGGCATTAAGTTAATATAAAATTGTTACTCACAAGATGTTCAATACATGTAGCGTTAATCGTAAATTTGTCAAGATAAAATAATTTGTTCTAATTACTGATAAATAGGACAGAATTTATGATAATCTAGATTGATTAAACCTGTCCATCCTCACTTGTAACTTGATTATTCTATGATGAGATCGATGACCAAAGACTTTGTTGATTAAGCTAGATGCTTGGATTGTTTGTGATTGGTTGTAAATCCGATTTCTTGTGCCTTGTAGATAGAATGATTAATTAAATTGTGTTCTAATGCGCTAACAAACCTTGATGATGATGGGTTGATTTAGAACTAGATTAGTTATGTGTGGTTAATTAAAGTTAATGTACGATGAATTACAGTAAAGTTTACTCTCACCCTTGGTTAAATTGAATTTGGTTGATAGAACGAATCTTAGTTAATCATTGATGTTGGTAGAGTTAGCATTTTTAGTTTCGGTCTGCTTGTGTTGGGCGGGATGTAGACACCTCCATGTTCCTTAGAACAGTCGCCAGCCCTGAGACCTTAAATGGTTAAAATCAATGGGAACCTGGGCTTGAGCGTTGCTTATGTGTATTGGAAGTCCTAACCATTGCAGGGTAGGATGGGCGGGTAGTTATTCTTTTTATTCTCGTCGGTTGATTGTCGCTCTTTGCCTCTGGATTCTTGATGTGTGTCTTGGTTCGTCATGTTGTTGTCACCATTTCATGCGACATGTTAGTCGTCGCATTGCTATGAAAACTATAATGTATTTATTACCCTTGTACACAGACACACACAAAAAAAATAAAAATATTATGCACTTGCTTTGAGAGTTGGTGTCATGATGAAGGGGAGGTTCGTTACATATGGTATCAGAGCGTGTTCAACCCACGACTTGGGATCACTACGGCTTTCCTTGACATGATTGGATTATATTGTTGCTAATCGAGTTGATTTTGTGCATGCAGGTAATCATGGTTAGAGGACGCCGCGGAGGCAGACGACGGGGTGCTAGGGGAGGAGGCGCGACACCTCCAGTAGCATCCACACTGGAGGGTTCTAACCCCCAGGGAGATGAGCAGGTTCTCGGGCAGGAGAAGATAGCAGTTGGCAATGTAATCGAAATGATGAGATCCTTTTAGCGCATGTCCTAGGCATTGATAAACCGTTTGGACAGAGATGAGGCTAGGGCGTCGGCGCCCGCTGAGGTTCCACCGCGTGCACCAGCCGTTACTGGTAGCATTCACCATGAACTCGAGAAATTCAAATTTCCCGAGTTCTTTGGTGCCCCAGACAGCGCAGCCACTGAGGCATGGTTGGAGAACATGGAAATGTGCTTCACACTTCACAATTATACCTCCAACATGAAGGTCTACATGGTAGTCTTTCAACTGAAGGGGAGCGCTCTTCTATGGTGGAAGATGCTCCTACCGCAGCTTAACATGGATGTCGAAGACATGTCATGGGAACTATTCGAGGAACGGTTCCGAGAGAGGTACCTTTCAGAGGAATTCATTGAGCGTCAGCTCAATGAGTTCAATGCCTTATGATAGGGAGGTCGTACGGTGCCCGAGTACGAGGCCTGTTTTATGGAGCTGCTCCGATATGCTCCGCACCTTAACACAGAGAAACTTAAGGTCAATAGGTTCGTATTTGGCCTTAACGGTAGCCTGTGTGGAAAGGTTAGGATTTTGATGCCTCAAACCTTGCACAATTCCGTCAAGAATGCCCTCATAGCAGAGGAGGAGCTTATCAGTGGGGCTCAGACTAGGACTCCAGTGAGACTAGCAGGGCAGGTCCCATCTGGAACATAGTAGCACCAGACACCAGTGAGACATACGCTGGTATATCGTGGCTTCCAAAGGGGATCCACTTTCACTACACCTTATTGGGGACCACCGCATCAACAGTGACGTCACCCGCAGTAGCAGTAGTTTAGGTCTGTTCAGCGGAACAGACCAGGGTTCCAGGCCGGTGGGCTGTCATCTTGTATTTCGGGTACCAGGACTACTCGGCTGAAGAAGGGGTGTTGGACGTGTGGGGATCCACACTACCAGCGTGACTGTCCTGTGGAGAGGGCTAGAGCCTCCGGATCAGCCGGACCCAGTACAGTGGGAGATATGGGCAAGGCCCATCGGATTCATGCAGCGGTGAATAACCACCAGGCATAGCATCAGTCAACTATGCTCAAGACAAAAAGTATTGTTGCTGACCAGACCCTTAGTATTTTGATAGATCTCGGTGCTACCGAGAGTTTCATCTCTGTTGCAGTGCTAAAAAGGATTAAGGTAAAGGAAGTTGAATAGGATGAGTTTAGCTTCATGGAGATGGCCTCAAGAGCCAAACAAAAGGTTGGAGGAAAGGTTACGGCTGTGCCCTTAACCTGGGAGAGTTTGTCACGAGGGCCAACTTGTACTTCACGATCTTAGGATCTTATGATGTCGTAATTGGTATGGATTGGTTGGAATCACATGAGGTGATACTCAACTGTAAGACAAAATGGTTGATCTTGGTCGATGACGAGGGACAGAGACGTGTGATTGTAGGACGGAACCAGGGAGTTTCCCTGAGGTTTGTCTCTTCCTTACAACTCTGGAAGAGTATGCATAAGGGGTGCAAGCTTTATGCAATCCTTGCGTTAAATGAGAAGGGAGTAGCAAAATTTCTAGAACAACTTTTGGTGGTGAGAGAGTTTGCAGACGTATTTCTGGAGGAGTTCCCTGGGATGCCACTAGAGAGAGAGATGGAGTTTACCATAGACCTAAAATCGGGGACTGAACCAATAGCAAGAATACCTTATCGGATTTCGACCCCGGAGTTACAAGAGTTGAAAATGCAACTGAAGGAGTTGCTAGGCCTGGGACTGATACGTCCTAGTGTGTCACCATGGGGTGCATCGATTATTTTCATATGAAAGAAGAATGGATCATGGAGGCTTTGCATTAACTACCGTCAACTGAACAAGGCCATGATCAAGAATCAGTATCCCTTTCCGAGAATTAATGATCTGTTCGATCAAATGAAGGGTGCGATGGTGTTCTCCAAGATCGATTTGTGATCAGGGTATCACCAGTTGTGGATCAAGGAGGATGACGTCCCTAAGACTGCCTTTAAGACGAGATTTGGACATTACGAGTTTATTGTTTTACCGTTTGGACTGACAAATTCCCTAGGAGTATTTATGAGTTTGATAAACGGGGTGTTACGTGAGTACTTGGACAAGTTCATTCAAGTGTTCATTGACGATATTTTGATTTACGCTCGTACGACGGAGGATCATGATGAGCACTTGCACTTGGTACTACAGTGTCTGCAAGAGCACAAATTGTATGGGAAATTGTCCAAATGCTCTTTTTACCAATAAAAGATTCACTACTTAGGGCATGTCATCTCCGGCGAAGGTATCGGAATGGATCCAGCCAAGGTCGAGGCTATTATGGAATGGCCTGCAGCGACGAATATCACGGAAGTGTGTAGCTTTATGGGTTTAGTAGGATACTATTGACAGTTTGTCGAGGGATTTTCGAAGATAGAAAATCTGATCACGGAATTGCAAAAGAAAAACAAGAAGTTTGTTTGGACTGAGAAATGCGCGGAAGCATTTCAGAGGCTTAAAGAGTTATTGACGACAACGCCAATACTAAAGGTCCCTAACATGGATGCGGACTTCTTGGTATGCACAGACACATCCAAGGAAGGCTTAGGTGGAGTCTTGATGCAATACAGATGAGTGATTGCTTACATTTTGAGGAAACTGAGAAGGCATGAGGAGAACTACACAACGCACGATTTGGATTTATTAGCCATCCTATATTCCTTAAAGTTTTGGAGACACTACCTGGTTGGATGAAAAATTGAATTAAATACTAACCATTGTGGACTAAAACACATTTTTAGGCAAAGCGACCTGAATGCGCGACAACGACGTTGGTCATAATTGCTTAGCGAGTATGACTTTGATATTACTTACATAAAGGGAACAATGAACTGAGTGGTGGATGCTTTGAGTCGGAGGCCACGCATCTTTTCGGTTTTTCCTCTTAAGAGGAATCTACGTGAAAAGATTCTAACTTTACAGCATGATGACGACTAGTACAAAGAGGTCGAGGGTTTTATCAGAAAAAACACAATGATGGTACCATGATATGAGTGATTTTCATTTGATAGCAATGGGTTATTGAGGTTTAAAAGTCAGACTTACGTACCACCAAATGATGAATTGAGGTTGTTGATCCTGAGCGAGGCTCATAGAGAAGTTTACATGGCTCACCCGGGAGTCACGAAGATGAGGGAAGACCTTAAACCCTTATTTTTATGGAAGGGAATGAAGGCCGACATAGTCAACTATGTAGCCAGATGTCTAGAATGTCAGCAAATAAAGGCTGGACATAGACACCCAGCAGGATTACTACAACCACATGCCATTTCGGAATTCAAATGGGAGGTTATTTCGATGGATTTTATTTTTGGATTGCCACTGACGACCAGGAGACATGACTCGATTTTTGTAGTAGTAGACACTCTGACGAAGAGTGCTCACTTTATTCCTATGTAGATGACGTATCAGGCACCTGACATAGCTAGAGTTTTCATCAGTGAGATTGTGAGGCTGCATGGCATACCTAAAAAAGATTATATTTGATCGAGGATCGGTGTTTACTGGACGATTTTTGACGATTTTGCAAGAGCCTTGGGAACCCAGCTTAACTTTAGTACTGCGTATCACCCAGAGACTGACGGATAGACCAAACAAACAAACCAAACCTTGGAGGACATGTTGCGCATGTACGTGATGGACCAACAAAAGCATTGGGAGGAATTCTTTTCACTAGTGGAGTTCGCTTACAACAACATTTACCAGAGCACCATTAAGATGGCACCTTTCGAGTTTCTTTACGGGCGACCATGTTGGATGCCCTTGAGTTGGGATCGGCTTGAGGATAGGGTCCTAGTGGGACCAGAAGTGATCCAAGAAGTGGAAGAGAAAACTTAAACCATAAGACAAAGGATTAAAGAAGCGCAGGATCGACAGAAGATTTATGCCGATGTGCACCGATTCGACCGTAGTGACGATGTCAGTGATCGAATATTCTTATGGGTTAAACCACATAACATTTCGATCAAGTTTGGGAAGGGAGATAAACTCTCTCCTAGGTTCGTGGGACCTTTCAAGATTGTGGAGAGAAAGGGGCCCATGGCCTATTGACTAGCCTTGCCTAATTCCTTGAGGCGTATGCACGATGTTTTTCATGTATTTGTTTTGAGACATTATATTAGTGATCCTACACATGTGATTGACATGAGTTCCTTGTAGGTATCAGATGAGGGAGCACTCACGGCTGAGTAGGTCTGCATCTTAGATCATCGCGTTCGATAGTTACGACATCGAACGGTAGATCAGGTCAAGGTCCAGTGGGACAATTATAGTCCGCACTAAGAGACTTGGGAGGACACATATGATATGTGCCAACAATTTCCATTTTTTTTTTATAGATAGACATATGATATTGTGATACACTTATTTCGGCATTTATACTGAGAAACTTTGGGATGAAGTTTAGACCAAGAGGGGGTGTATGTAACATCCTGCTCTGGCGCACTGAGAAAACTTATTCTTTGAAGACACTTGCTCGCAAGTGATCCAAACTATTATGATATTAAAACATTTGTTCTTGATTATGATGCGTTATGATAGATGACCTGATGTTTTACTGCATTGACATAGACAGGTGCTATTGACTCAGTTTTACTGAGTGTGCAGGGTTTTGGACCTTGAGGATGTAGAGGCATTGATGGAACCCTTGGACTTCGGATCGAGTCAGGGAGTGTGATGTTGGGGTTTGATTGTTTTACTGTGATTTTAGTACATTTGATTAGACGATATGATGTGGACATGTCTGACATGATTTTTGATGATGTAGGTTGACGATAGATTGTCGACCAGACTCACATATGGAGTAAAGGGGTCACACACGACTATAGAGAGGCTGAGGGAGAGGTGTGGACAGAAGCCCTGCCACAACCTACTAGCACTCCCGCCATGGCTCAAATTGTAGCTTAACGATTACCTAGTTCAAGAGGACCCACGATGACGCGAGGGAAGAATGCGAAAGTCGCTCGCGATGATTCCAAGGGGCACACAATAAGGTGGGGGCCTTATTCCTTAGAATCCCTTAGTCTCCCACAATTTCACCTGGTAGAGTGTTAACTCCAGGGGTTACTGATGTCTACCAATCAGTCAAGAGGCGAGTGGCACCCTTGGAGCATGTGGTGCATCCTGAAGGGCACGTCGTGCAAAGGAAACACAAGAGGTGAGTGGCACCCTTGGAGCATGTGGGGTTTCCTGAAGGGCACGTCATGCAAAAGAAACAATAGAGGCGAGTGGCACCCTTAGATCATGTAGTGTGTCCTGAAGGGCACGTTGCGCTGATGATGATAAAGGAACGAACCTAGATGGCCCTAAGACAAATATCTCATTACAAAATTTTAAAACAACTTCCCTAATTAAAATGTCGCCTAGTTCAGAATCTAAGTCCGAAGTCTAAAACTTTGTTAGGGGTAAAATTTTGTCTACCCTTAAGAAAATATCTGTATAAAAATAAAATAATAAAGTTTAAAAAAAAAAACACTTAAGCAATAATTTTGGTCTTCATAAATTTTTGGGTAAAATGAAGGGAGTAAGAAATTAAATAAAATCTATGGAAAAAACGTAAAGAAGAAATTAATTGTTTTAACTTTTGATAGTTTAAAAAAGATACTAAATTAATAATAAAAGTAAAAGAGAGAAACTCATGGTAAAAAGCGGGAAACAAACTTAGGAAAGAATTGACATTTAAGAAACTTCTAATTTTGAATTGATTTAGCAATTTATTTTTAGGGAAAGCTTTTAAAACCTGTAAGGGAATCTAGGGACACCTAGGAGTAAATTTAGGAGTAACTCTAGGTGGGTGAGGGAAATGAGACAATAAATAAATTAAATAAAATAATTATTGGAGGAAAGTGGGGGATGGATGACACTTGTACGAAGGAGAATTTTTAGAAGATTTTTATTAAAACTTAAATTAACTGAGATTTAGGGAAAGAATGGAAGTTCTAAAACTCTATAAAAGAAAGGGAGGAGAAGGAAGAAGGGGATCATCTGTTAGCGTAATGTTACTCTGCTGGATTAGTGACTTGATTGATTTACTTGTAGGGAGTTGGGATTTCCCAGCTCAGAGAGGAGTGGTAGCTCAGCCTTGTGAGGCGATCTGGGAGCTAGATGTACCATCTGGATAGTGTGTGGACCCTTTACGGCTCAGGGGGATAAAGGGGAAGCAGAGTACCTCTAGCGATTGGTTGGGAGGTACCGGTGTAATCTCGACGGTCGACGAGTAGGATTGCATGGAGCCCGCAGACGACACTCGGAGCAGGCGAACAGGCAACGGTATGCATTTCGGTTGAATGATAAAATGTGTAGGATGTATGATTTAGATCTATAGGTGTATTATTTTGCGATTATATATGGGTTTGTTTCACAAGAAACCCATCCCTTTACCCAGCTCGATTTCCATGACTGAAATTATATGTCTAAATTTTAAGACTGAATTTTTAGGTCTGACTCTATTTCTGAAATTTATGTCTAAATTTATAAGTCTGATTTTATATTTCTGAAGGAANCACAAGAAACCCATCCCTTTACCCAGCTCGATTTCCATGACTGAAATTATATGTCTAAATTTTAAGACTGAATTTTTAGGTCTGACTCTATTTCTGAAATTTATGTCTAAATTTATAAGTCTGATTTTATATTTCTGAAGGAATAGGTTGTGTGAATATTATAGTAGGATTCATTTTCCACCATAACAGTCTGGGAATATATGACTCCATTTTCCTCTCGAATGCTTGACCACTTGTTATTCAATGATATGTTTCTTCCTTAATGTAAACGGAACTGAGGATTAGCCTTCGCACCAGGAAGAGGAGTTCCTCTAAATGGAAACGCCCCTTTTTACATGCAGCTCACCGGCCGCGTAACCACTTGAAAGGGTGATTACTCTAATTTCGATTATAGATAGGTTGGGTTTCAAGTGTCTTTTTGTCTGTACATCTAGACACTTCCTGATGTATTTAACTTTAAGTTTTGAGGTTGAGGACAACTTTCATTGCCTTCAATCAAAGTAGTTCCCCATCCATGATAGCCACACCGTTAAGCATAGTAACCTTGAAAATATCATGACCCCGTCAATCAACAAAAGACACAAGTCTTAACAGCTTCGTACAAGTGTTTTCAATTGCAGCGACATCACACAAAGGACTATCTTCCTTCCCACTTCCATATGCCTTGTAGCTCATTGGTCAAGGGAAGTGATCATCTTCGCATTTATATATTTTGCGTTAGCATATCCCAGCTTAATAGTGATGTTTCGCTACAGTTCAATCTTGAAACGAACTGTTTGGACACTAGATTTTTCTTTAACAACTGTTGATTTTTCACATATGCCACATGCCCATTTGTACCTATGTTTATTGTATCCTGACGAGAAATGACCACTGGAGAAAGCGGATTCAACTTGGTAACATCCATCTTGTTCAGGTCCTGCTCCATTAACCCCTTTTTCGACTTTTTGGCACTTGATGGATGATAAGCCCTCACAAAATGAATTTCGATGCAGAGAGTATCAGGACTGTAGATTTTCCTGCACAGATGAGACAAATTTCTTGATTCTTCAAAGTTGACCAGAAGGTATGTGGGCACCTTCACTTCTTGCTCTTCCTCCGTCGCCTACTCTGATTTTTACAAAGAATGGGATTGGATTGGCGATGTGGGTGAAGCAACAGGTTCCTAAGAAAGACGAGAAACCTATTGCAAAACACACCTAGAGCATGCTGACTCTGCCCACGGGTTTAGCCTCCCTTTCCTTCTAGATTTTCACTATCGAAAGACTTCAAATTGCCTTCTGGAATGCGCATGTTCCACTGTTTTAACTTCCGTTTTACTGGTGCCTGGCAGTGGGCGATTTTGGAAAACTGTTGCCATTGTTTTAGACAATGAAGTCTTTGCTTGCGACCTAGCAGGGACCGTTTCTAGTTTGGTATTGGGATTGACTTGATTACTGTAGCTACCCATGACCCATTTTTTCTTGATTTTTTCGGCGTTGTACTAAATTGGGAACCCCTTGCTGCTAACTGATTATCTATCCTTGGTTTTAGTTTGGGTTAGTCCTAGGTAGAAACTGCAGATAGCTTTTATGCGCTGATATTCTGAATTATACGTTTCCAGGATGTAACTGGCAGAAATGTTATTGTGACCGTTGTTAGCTTTGATTTATTTCATGATAATTTAATGACTGATGGAAATGACAGTTTGGTGCAGTAATTCTTTAATGGTAGTTGGGATTACCGTAAATCAATAATGACAGTCAGTGCATTTGCAGGAAATTTTTTTAGAACCTTAAACTTTCAGACCTCATTATACACCATGCATCTTGCTAACTTTGGACAGGATTTGAACACCTAGGCATCCTCCCTTTGCAGATTTATCTTGATTATGTTTCATAATTTTATTTTAGACCATAACTTAAATGAGGATTTATGTATACCTATATCTTAGGTAACACATATTAAGATTTTTATAATTCATTAAGTTAATGGAGTGAAGTGATCTAACATAGGTTTTATTTTGATTCACTAAGCGGTTAAATATGGAATGATTTACCTTATGTAAAATTTATCAAACATATAAAAGTAATCAACCTATAATCCCTTGGACCTTGAACTACCCTTAAGGCTCGTCTCTTTAAGTTTTTATAATATACTAACTCTAGGGGAGCTAAAGGAATCTTGGAGTCATTCTTGATAAGTTAACAAGTGCTCCTTAAGAGATTTTTATGATGGATATTGGATAAATTACTTTATTTACCATCATTTTTACACTTTTGTTTTAGAATATAATTAACAAATGCAATTGACACATCCTTATTTAAATGGTACTTGCTAGAATTATATTACATGTATTGGCATTAAGTTAATACAAAATTGTTACTCACAAGACGTTCAATACATGTAGCGTTAATCGTAAATTTGTCAAGATAAAATAATTTGTTCTAATTACTTATAAATAGGACATAATTTATGATAATCTAGATTGATTAAACCTGTCCATCCTCACTTGTAACTTGATTATTCTATGATGAGATTGATGACCGAAGACTCTGTTGATTAAGCTAGATGCTTGGATTGTTTGTGATTGGTTGTAAATCGGATTTCTTGCGCCTTGTAGATAGAATGATTAATTAAATTGTGTTCTAATGCGCTAACAAACCTTGATGATGATGGATTGATTTAGAACTAGATTAGCAATGCATGGTTAATTAAAGTTAATGTACGATGAATTACAGTAAAGTTTACTCTCACCCTTGGTTAAATTGAATTTGGTTGATAGAACGAATCTTATTTAATCATTGATGTTGGTAGAGTTAGCATTTTTAGTTTCGGTCTTCTTGTGTCGGGCGGGATGTAGGCACCTTTATGTTCCTCAGAACAGTCGCTAGCCCTGAGACCTTAAATGGTTCAAATCGATGGGAACCTGGGCTTGACCGTTTCTTATGTGTCTTGGAGGTCCTAACCATTGCAGGGTAGGATGGGTGGGTAGTTATTCTTTTTATTCTCGTCAGTTGATTGTCGCTCTTTGCTTCCGGATGCTTGATGTGCGACTTGGGTCATCATGTTGTTGTCATCATTGCATGTGACATGTTAGTCGTTGCATTCCTAAGAAAAGTATAATGTATTTATTACCCTTGTACACACGCACACAAACAAAAAAAATATATATTTCACTTGCTTTGAGAGTTGATGTCGTGATGAAGGGGAGGTTCGTTACATAATGAATCTACATTTGGATAAATGGGGTATATAGTAATGTTGTGAATGAGCTTGAAAATGTATTGAATGATTGGACTGTATATTCCTGAATGCATACCTTTTAATACCTAAATTTCATTTGCATTACTACATAATTAAATTATCAAGTCATAGATGAGGAATTTAACACGATTTGTTTTCACTTAATTATGATGTTATTGATTGGAGAAACCACAAAATATCCATGGTATTTATGATTAATATCCAATGTTAGATTGGATATCAAATTCCATATTAAACCATCTGCATAATCAAATTAATTTGTTGATATATTAAGAGGTAATGGTGGAACATGTTGATTTATAATATCACGTATTAAACATACTGTACTGGAACTATCATTCGTTAAACACATAAGTTTATTGTCATGGAATACTAAGAAAATGGACCTTGTAATATGTGATTATCGAATGAAAAGTATTCCCAATTTATGTTTTTCAATATTTATCAAATACAATCGGCATGAATAAATTTGAGAGTCTCCAGAAATGATATGAACATGTATCCAATACATAATCCCATTCTAAAAAAATGAGTTTTTTTGGAGGAAGTAGATCACCATCAAGAAAATATGTGTGTTTCCATTCTATGTGAAGACTGTTGTATATCAAATAATTTAGAGTTCCTATAATATTAACTTGTTTCAAAATAATCCTTTCATATTTGTGTTGTTGGACATATGTGAGGAGTGTAAAAAAACCTCAATAGCCAAAATTGATGCCTCATAAAAATGTAGAATTTTTTGTGAAAGGATTCACAATGTAGTAATTATTTCCTTTAAATAATTTTGTAGGTGAAGAAAGTATAATAATTGAACCATAACATTCAATTTTACATATTCTACTTTGAAATGAAATAGAGAAGAGTGATAATGTTCCTAGTTGATTTACATAAGTACCATGGAAATTCTATTGACAATCATTGTCATAGTTAACCAAAACTCAATTTTCTCTTAATCCACATTATTTATGTATATGTTAACCCTGTACAATTAATTATTGCAAATGGACTCTTAATGAAAACATAAAATATACAATGGCACACACACACACACATTACAGATATATTTTACCTTGGAAATCCAAACCACGAAAACCAAAAACCTCTATAGAGTCACACCTCTGATTCTTTATTCATCATCAATACTCATTGTTTACAATACAATATATATAGGCTCCCTCGACATTTAAAACCCATACTACATTGACCAAAATTAATCTACAACCCTAATTCCTTAACAGGAATTAGAAAAACCATCATGGAAAACCATGTGTTGAACAAACCACTAAAAATTAACAAAAAAACTACAATTTTTTTGGGGGGGCTCCTCCCCCTTACAATCCATCGAGAAAGGGAGGATCCACCCCCCTGAAACTCCCTTAGCATAGGGAGGGAGTAGTGCCCCACTTTTTATCCTCCCACATTCTCGATGCAACACAAATACTAGGTTTTGTTGTGCAAAGAACATGACACATACCCAATATTCCCCCATTGGTTGTTTTCTTTGCATACAAGGGGTCACATGGTTACATTGTCAAAAGTCCAAGGAAGTAATGCCAATTGTTTCTCTACTCCGGGATAACTTCTCAATGCTCACATACATTTTCAATGAATCTACAACATTCTTCAAAGTGTTCACCTTCAATAGCAACACCTTCTTGTCTTCAACCATGTCTCTCACAAAGTGATATTGAACATCAATATGGTATGGCTTCAGCTAGGGAGATTGCACTCTAAATGTCATAATCTATCCTTACAACTTGTTTTACCAACCCAATACCTGAAAACAATCTATGTAACCATACTTATTCATTTCTTTCATGAGTGGCTACTACGTATTAAAATGATGTATTTGAGAGTTCCACTAAAACTTGTATTTTTCTCATCCAATTTATTGCTCCTCCAAATAGGTTTAACACATACCCACTTATATATATTCTACGATCCATATTTCCAACCTAGTCTGCATCAACAAAGACATGAATTTCCTACACTCTGTCCAATCCTTGTATACCTTAACAATATAATCCATAACTAGTAGTGCCATAGAAATACCTGAAAACCATCTTTACTATTGTATAATGCTCCTTCTATAGTTTTGACATATACTTGATAAAAACTCCCACTACATATGCAATATCAAGTCTAGTGTAGATTATTGCATAAATATAAATTCAAAATGCACTAGAATATGAAACATGATACATGTGTCCTCTTCCTCTTTCTGTGTCTTGGGACATTGATATGTAGATAACTTTACACCTACAAGAATAGGAAACCTAACTATTTTACATTCCTACACATTAAACCTCTGTAATATTGTCTCAACATATTTTCTCTAATTTAACCAAAGTTTCATGTTTGTCCTATCTCTTCTAATTTCCATGCCTACAATGAAATTTGCAGCACCAATATCCTTCATGTCAAATTTAGAGGACTACCGAGTTTTCACACCCTAGAAAATCTCCTTGTCATTTCCCATCAACAATATATCATCCAAATACAAAACCAAATAAATAAGGAAATCACCAACTAATTTGAAATACACATAGTGATCTACTTTGATCCTTTTGAAACCAAGTCCCAACATACAAGTATCAATATTTTGATACCACATCCTTGGTGATTGTTTTAACCCATACATGGATTTTTTCAGCTTGCATACTAGCTCCTTCTTTCCTTTCACATAAAATCCTTCTCAATGCTTCATGTAGAATTCTTCTTCTAGATCCCCATGTAGAAATGTTGTCTTCACATCCATCGGTTCTACTTCAAAATAAAAAAAAAACAACAAAATAAAAAATATATATAATATAAGTTAACTTAGAAATAGGATAAAAAATTTCAACAACATCAATTCCCTCTACCTGGGAATAACCTTTTTCTACTAACCGATCTTTGTATTTATACACTATGCCTTTTGTATTCAAATTCTTCTTAAAAACCCATTTTCTTCCAATGGGATTTATTCTAGTTGGCAGCTAGACTATATCCGAAGATTCATTATTGTCAAACGTGGCCATTTCTTCCACCATGGCCTTTTCCCATAGTTTTTCATCCCTTGATTCAACTGCCTCGCTAACAGTTCCAGGATCATCATTAGTAATAAACAAAGGAAATTTTGAATTAAAATTAGGTGGAGTAGATATTTTTTGTTTTCTTCTTTCTCAAATTGATCTCCTCAATACTATAGTATGGGGTTGTTCTTCTAATTCTTTCTCTTCTGTAAATTTTGATTCATTATGTAACATCCCCTCTACAATCCTCGATTTAATTAATGCTTCTGTAGATATAATTTGTGGCTACATCCAAAGAGATGTAATATGAAAATTGTATGTCAATGTTTTAATAATAAAAATGTGATGCCAAGTGATAAAGGGATAAGGACAAGATATGGGGGTTGAATTAATCCATAACAGGGGGGAGTGTCTAGGATAATTTCCAAGAGGGGTCCAAAGGGGGAATTACCCATGTATATTAATTCAACCCATTTCCCCTAAAATTTATATTTGTATATGAACCTACCCATTTCTAATTGTGTTTCCAAAGCCAATAATTGAATACATGTAAGAGGGTGGGTGTTAGTGGTCACATCCCAAAGTCATTGCACACATGGTGGTTGAGTAAAATAATATTAGGGAAGAGTGTGATTCAAGAAATGCAAGCCAAAGAGATGAAATTTGTATGGGTTGGGACAACATTTTTCAGTTAATTAAGTTTTGTGCATGGGAAACAAGGAGAGAGCAAGAAACAGAGACTGAAGCCAATCCAACAATGGAGGGAGAATTATAGAGAAATTTGGAGCGAAAAGGAGCGAATTGGAGCTGTAAATTGAAGAGCCAGGTTGTCAGGCCTGAAGAGAGAGCTCTTGTGAAAGTTGCACTAAAACAACAAGTGTTTGTTGTTAGTTTGCTTATAGTTTTACTAGCAACAGTTTACCTTGAGTTCCCAACTGAGATATTCTTAGCTACTTGTTCCAGAGAGACCCTGATAAATGGATATGATTCCCAAGGGACTGATATTAGTGAAGGGGTACATTCCTTTGGTTGGACAAGTAAAGTGGAAGAGAGCTAGTGGAAAATTGGGATAGATGTAGGAGAATATCAATTGGGTTTTGAGTTTATGAGTTGTTAGTGGACTGTGAGAGACCACCCTCTTTTTTGGATTCCTATCCTTAGCTTGGGGGTGACTGGTTATTGATATTTGGAACAGTCAGTATATGGTTTGGTGGAACATTCATCCCAAGTAGCTGGTTGCACAACTCTTGTTTAAATATAAGAGTTTTATCTTGTTTTCATGTTGGTCACAGGTGTTATTGATGTGCATGAACTCTGTTTAAATGAGAATAATTATATGTTGTTGTAATGAGTTGTTTAGCTACATTTAATGTTTATTATTATCATGTTGTAGATGAATTTGTTTTATGGTTATAGAGAATAGCTAAATCTATTTTAATTTGTAGGTGAAATCTACAGGAAATGAGTTGATTGTAAATGAATTAAATTAGTTAGAAAAAATTTAACTTTTATGTATATTTTGCACCACAATGTCCCTCGGTTGGGTTGGGGGATGTTAAATTATGGTATCATAGCTCTGGTTCAAACATCGGTCTTGTATGGACCAAGATGGTTGCGAATTAATGAAATTCATTGTTGTATATTTTGTTTGTGACAGGTTTGGGGGGGGAAATGGATATTTTTGAGAGAAATCCCCAAATCCGTGGGTAAAATATGATTTTGAATGAATATTTATAGTTTAACAAGGTTAATATAGTAGAGTGGTGAAGTTTCAGATCGAAATTCTACCTGGAATGGTTGAAATTTGAGTTTTAGTGACTGTCTGTAGAGTTATATGCAGTTTTGTGGATCGATGATGTTAAGAACCAAATATCAATATAGCATAGAAAAACCTTAGAAAAAGTACTCAACGCCTTGAAAAAGAGATAATTTAAGATAATAAGCCTTTTTGAGGGCAGAACCTCCTTCTACCCCACTTAAATGTTCAAGTACAAGATGATTCAAAATGAAAATGTCTCCTTGGTATATATAGGAGACTAGGAGGTATCATTACAACTAATGGCCTAAAGCCGACATAAATAAAATAACATTACTAATATAATATGCCCCAA